>MJUT01031555.1:632805-652734 GCA_002080005.1 Gigantidas platifrons
CCACCTCTATTAAGTACAGTCAAACCTGCTCTAGTGACCAACTCTATTAAGTACAGTCAAATCTGCTTTAATGACCACCTCTATTAAGTACAGTCAAGCCTGCTCTAGTGACCACCTCTATTAAGTACAGTCAAACCTGCTCTAGTGACCACCTCTATTAAGTACAGTCAAATCTGCTTTAGTGACCACCTCTATTAAGTAGTCAAACCTGCTTTAGTGACCACCTCTATTAAGTACAGTCAAGGCTGCTCTAGTGACCACCTCTATTAAGTACAGTAAACCTACTTTAGTGACCACCTCTATTAAGTTACAGTCAAACCTGCTTTAGTGACCACCTCTATTAAGTTACAGTCAAATCTGCTTTAGTGACCCCCTCTATTAAGTACAGTCAAACCTGCTCTAGTGACCACCTCTATTAAGTACAGTCAAATCTGCTTTAGTGACCACCTCTATTAAGTACAGTAAAACCTGCTTTAGTGACCACCTCTATTAAGTACAGTCAGGCCTGCTCTAGTGACCACCTCTAATAAGTACAGTAAACCTACTTTAGTGACCACCTCTATTAAGTTACAGTCAAACCTGCTTTAGTGACCACCTCTATTAAGTTAGTCAAATCTGCTTTAGTGACCCCCTCTATTAAGTACAGTCAAACCTGCTTTAATGACCACCTCTATTATGTACAGTCAAACCTGCTCTAGTGACCACCTCTATTAAGTACAGTAAACCTGCTTTAGTGACCACCTCTATTAAGCAATAACTTGCATTGTGTGATACCAATTCATTATTGACAACATAGTTGTTTTTATTTATTTCATGTCATTTCCAGTAATGTTGTTGCAATCAGGTTATGTTGTGTAAGAAGCCAGCATCATATAGAAAAGATAGGAGTTTCATTGAGTACCTGCTAAACCTTTAAACTTTAGGTCAACACACCTTAAGACATGAACTTAGGGTAAACTTGTACATCAATGGTGAAACCAAGTTTAATCTGTATAAATGATCAACTTCTCTTTCAAGGGTTTGGGCCCACAAAACTAGTATAACCCTGCCACTTTTCATTGAAGTGTCTGTACCAACCCAGAAAATGAACGGTCATGTATATTTGTGTCAGGGGTATTGATTTTGCCTGTTTCTACGAATTTTCTATGGTGGTTTTCTCCGGGTTCTCCTGTTTCCTTCACAAATAAAACTGACCGGCACGATATTACTGAAATATTGTTTAAAGTGATGTTAAACACCATAAACCACAACTACTTCAATTTTAGAACTGTTCTGACAGCATGGTTTATTTTAGAACTGTTCTGACAGCATGGTTTATTTTATTTTTCATTTTATTTCATCACTTATCCACTGTATGTTTCCAGTGACTAAAGAAGGAAAAGCCTACACATTCCCCCCATTAATAACACAATTTTGTGACAATTTACCACAGATGGTCCTGTATCTTTTGCTGGTTCTGGCTCTGTGTGTTCTGCAAGTTCTCCTGTACCATTGACTGCCACAGCTAAGTCACCTTCTCCTGGTTGTAATGTACCATTGGCTGAAAACAAATATAAACTTCATTCAGCCTCTACATCCTTTAATTTACATGTAGGTAAATATCGGACCACATGCTATTATTTTTCATTATTATTTGGGACTGTTTGTTTTTAGGCTTTATGGTGTTTATGGCCACTTTCAACAAATATTTCAGTAGTATTGGTGGAGGAAACCGGAGTACTCGGAGAAAACCACTGACCTGCTGCAAGTCACTGACAAACTTATTACATAATGTTGTATCGAGTAGACCTTGCCTGAGCAGGATTCGAACTCACAACATTAGTGGTGATAGGCACTGATTGCATAGGTAGTTGTAAATCCAACCACGATATGAATTATGGTCATGACCACAACAGCCCCTTGCTTGTTTTACATGTACATTGGAATAATAAGCAAAAGGAATTGATGATGAAGGGTTTAAACCAGACTGAAATGATATCTTATTATTTTATTTCACTATTTTTGGTCCACAAATAATAGGCAACAATAAATAATTTTATTTTCTTAAATAAGATGACTTTAGATGTATTCTCCGCCATATTGTAATATCTAAAAATATGAACTTTGTGATAGTATTAACAGGAGAATAAGGGGGAAATTTAATTTACATTTGAGCTATGAAACAATAGAGCACTATTATTTAAAGAGTTTTAATCAGATTCTGGTATGATCTGATTATGTTTATTAAAATCTGTCTTTTAAAAGAACACTGGCAAATGATCAAACAAAGAATGGTAATAAATAACAGGTAAATGTAATTATTGGCTCAACAAAAATCAATATTAATCTTAAAGCCATTATGTATTCATTACTATTCAATCCCATACTGCACTTTCTTGTGCATTGATTTTTTAAATGTCATGAAATAAATCAGATGATAATCAAAATTAAAATTGTGGTAAATAATTATAATGTCATACTTTTTCAACATTAAATAATCTACATATGCATATCATTTTTAAATGTTCAATATTAAATAATTCCTGTATACATGTACTTACAAGCTCCACCAAGTGTGTCATCTAGGTCAGCCAAACCACTTGATGCAGAAATAGCCGATTCTAATGTTGGTAAAGGTGTGTTACTTTTAGACCCCTTTGGAGTTCCTGCTTTTGATCCTTTAGGGGTGCTAGCCTTGGATCCCTTCTTCATATTAGGGGTTCCAGTTCTGGAACCCTTTTCTGACATTTTAATTTATTTTATTGTTGTTCTCTCATCAATGAAGTTTCTCAGTTCTGAAATAAAGAGAAGTTATATAAATCATATGAAAATGAAAATACCTGTTCTTTCTCTATTTAAGCCATACATTTTTTAAATTGTCCCTACCCACATAAAAACTTGTCTATTTGATTAAGGGTAATAACAAAATTACCGAACACAGAGACAGTTTTACACCAAAATATTAAATACTTGAATGCCAATTAAACAGTAAATCAAAGGTGACTCTACTGTACTACATCAAAAGTTGATGTCCTGCCATGCTAATTGTATAATATATAAAATATTTATTCTAATATAAAATAAAAATTCTTCACCACAACCAGAAATTAGTATGCCATTTTGATTATGCCATATGGATAGCTTCTGCTCCTAAAAAGCAATAAAACTATTTACTATCAAAGTTCATACTTTTATATTTGTAAATATTTTTAATTTTTTTGACATATGGATTCTATATTTTAATCAGAAACTGTAGTCTGAAAGCCTTCATAGGACAGCATGTCTTTCTATGACATTTATGCAGTAAAGACGTCAAATATATTTTACCGAATTTAAGTTTAGTATATATGTGAGTTTTACACCAATTTAATAGATCAATGGAAACAAATCTTTACTTGACCTCCTTATTCTAATGGTGTGATAATTTTGTTTTTCTTCTTCATTTTTTCATGAAACTTGAAATATTTCGACACGACAAAAGTGATTTTGTACATTTTGTACATGATGATTACAGAAATCAATACAAATAATAAGCACATGTTCTTTAATTTTCAGTGAGTCTGGAAGAGATCTAAACATAGACTGAGGATGGACATTTTTCAGAGGTGCGATACATGATAAACAAGATGTGAAAACATGATTTTTCAGTGTAAAGTGATCCTCGAAAAAACATTTCTCACATGATAATGATCATGATTACATGCATAACCATATATTAATAAGGATGGCGATAATATCTTTTCATTTTGTGCCAATGAATGTTCCCCACTCTTACTGTTGACAGAAACTCTGTTGGCTGTATTATTTGTACAATATGCTTTGCTGATAAATATAATACTAGTATCGGTCCTGTTGATGTATGATATTGCTTTACAAAGATACAAATGTACATGTATGTATGCACATAAAGATCCGTTTTCAAACCACAAAAAAATCGTCATTTGCACACCATTTATGAATCTTGAACCGAAGGCAAGACTCTGTTGACCTCATTGTCAGATTATCGATTACAATTGCAGGACAATGGAAACTATACTTTATTCTGAATTAACTTAGGCATGTACAGTATAATCATGAAAGTGAAACATAAAAGGAATCCCCCTTTTTACATTGACATTACAAATTCAAATTCTTTATTTTTGTCAATTAAGACGCCCATTACTGAGCAGTACAATCATATGATATATATATAAAGAGACATACATTGCATCTTGGTATAAATGAAAGTCTTATGGCACCATGACAAGTCTGGCTCTCGCTCGCTCTGAATTGGCATAGCCATTAGCCACAGCTGCATTCTTAACACAGCCAAATGGCATTGCTGTCATGACTGTGTTGTTCGAAATTAACTAGTCTTAGTAATTTGGTGTTGTTAAACACTTACACTTCAAGAAGGGATTGTTATGATACTTCCAAACACAACATGATACATTTAAAAAAAAAAGTGGCTTTTTATTTTCATGCTACAGGGGTGTGGAATTGCTATGCCCGACTCGTACATAGAACCTGCCGGACAAGTAGATTTTCCTGGCTAGCTTGTCCGGGGACAAGTAAATATCAACAAATAAAAATATTTTTTTATTGAAGTATTCTGGAAAGACAATTTCTCAAATGATATTTAATTATATCGTAAAATATTGACGATTATATATAGTTTATTGATAAATGTTTTATCTGTTTTTTTTATTGGAAGCGATCGCGTCAGTGGTGTTCCGAAAGCAGCTAAAAATAACCAGAATTGTACAAGTTCTAAGTTGAGTATTACGACCCGATTGCAATGATAATTGTACTGCATTTACTTAGCGAAAACCGGGATCGTGTAACAGGTTTTTATTGATGTTCCGAGTGTGACATTTCCTTGCTTGTCCATGGCTTTTCGTAAAAAAAAACAGGGCATAACATCCGTGAACATACATTGTATAATACAAATCGGGTTGCAGTCGTTACAATGGATAAATATTTAATAATAAAAAAAGGCTGGAAAGGTTCTGTTCACAATGAGAAAGTTAACAAATGCTAAACTCTAGCGGGAAAAGAAACATAATTTGTGGAAAAACACCCAACAGCGGCAACGGACTGTTCAGTCACAGTGGCTAGCCGATTTCTCATGGCTACTGCAAGATTCTGATATCGTCTCATATTGCAATATCTACAGGAAATATTTTGATTTTGCTGGCTGGAAATCATTAATGTTTTTTTTTTTTTGCAAAATCGTGGACAGAATGGATATTTATCTTCCCATACCCATGGAGACACAACTAAAACGGTTTGATGGATAAAGCCATTGCCAAGGTTAATCAAAATTAACTTGATTGATATGAGAATTTTTTTCAACACAGCTTATTGAGTTATTCTGTATCTAAAAACAACTGGCTATTCTCTGACTGCACATTCCTATCTGAAATTCAAATTTAAAATGGTCTTCATTTGGGCAGTGATCACTTAGACAGGGATGTTTGTGTTAACTTTATTAAAACTACATTTCAAATTTTACGCAATGATGTAATAGAAAATATAAACAAGTTCAATTTACTTTTTTTTAGTTAGCAACTGTGTTTGCAAGTATCAAATGTTTATAAAACAAAACACAAAAAAAACAGGACAAGTAGGATTTTGTCTGGACAAGTAACTTTTATCAGATAACTTGCCCGGGGACCAGTAGAATATTTCAATATTTCCACACCCCTGTGCTATCATGGTGTATCTTTCTTGGGCATGGTGTGAAGGCTGACCATGCAAAATTTCGTCCAAGTTACAAGCAAATAATTCATACACTAATTCCGTAGTATTTAAGCCTAAGGCTTTACAGCTGTATGTTCTTGCTAATGTTATAATTTTCATACAAAACAATGGAATTGAATGCAAAATTATAGAGAAAATGTACAAAAAGTTTCACCCAGTTTACCTTGACAACGATCAGTTCTTATTTGTGTTAATCAAGCTAGATCTCGTTCTCTCGACGAGAATTTATTTGATTGGTCGGGGCAACTTGGATAAACTAAATGGGTACAGGTTGGTTCGTAACTGACTCAATTCGTAACTAATATCATTCGTCCATGATCAATACTGTTGCTTGTGTTTCCTTTGCACTTGAAACATATTTAATTTAAATAAAATTTTCAGCGAACTAATTCATTAAAATAGGGTTGTTGTGTAAAATACATTACTGAGCTGTGTACGATTAATAGCACAAGTACTGTTATTCGTAATCACTCGTAGTGCACATGAAAGTGTGAGGGAGCTATATACTTGATGTTAGTACATAATTATTTATAAGCTCATTTTAGTTCTTCAGTATTGGTACACAAAAAAAATGTTTATGGTATGCAAAAGCAATTTAGTTACATAACGTCATGAAAATGTCACTGATGTTACCATCTATGTCATTGTAATTATACATCTATGTCATAGTTAATTACCTATCGTATAAAATAACACGAAAAATTACTTTTTAAGTTGAAATGTCTAATTTATGTCCATGATGGAACTTAATGTCCATGGTGTTACCGTCCAAGAAAAACGAATTTTATGGTGTATATTTGTAGCATGATTGTCTTTGCAAGTGGCCTACTATATACAATTGAAAAAAAATTGTATTCTCTGAAAGAACAATCTTGCTCTGGTAAACTATATTCCCAGAATTAGTCAAATAAATTATTGACATTCATACGTTACCTGACAAGTGAGGTAAGATGGCCATTTCGTATATCAGAGAAAAGAGTAAAATCAATTTATCATTCTTATATTTTTTTGTATATGCATATTTTTTAATCACTTTACAGATATATGGAGCCAAGTTTTTTTTTAATGATTTGTCTATGTTTATTTTTTCTATTTTCAAAGCTTGGTAACATCAGTGACATAAACTAGTTCATGACCTGATTCCACCTTGAATTCAGCTTGAGTTTAAGGTTGCATACACATGTACAAGTATTTTATATTCATTGAATACAAAATCTGAAACTTCAAATGTTTTTGTATTTGTAATTTGAAATACATCATTTTTTTTTTATAATGACCCATCCACGGTTCACTCATTCAAAAAAACGGACAGGTCTACGTTTTCAAGTTTCTCAAAATTAACAAAATACAGCAAAATGACAAGAAAAGCGTAATTACCTTCAATTATAAAATACACCGTCATACACACAGCAAGACTGTTAACATGTATATTTAAACAAAACGTAATTAAGAATAACAAGGATTTGTATAATAGAAATCCTTGAGAATAAGAAATCAATGTTTACAATATATTTACATTTACTAGAAAATTCAGAGAAAACTCTACTTCTACTTCTTCTTCATAAGAGGCCGCCTTCAACTAATTAAAGATTTCACCAATTACTACAGGTATTGCGCATCAAATAAATTTTTATGAAAAGACAAAATACTATTTTTGTTTTACTTTAGATTTTAAGATAAAACTATGTACAAGAATTGATGATGGCTAATAGTAATGGTTCATGACTGAAACAGCTGGTTTGAATGATTCAACGGTCACTCTTCACAGTGTTCAGGGGGAGACTGTTTCAATTTCGTACAAGTATCGTTCGCGGAAAGAATGAGTGCTGTCTGAGTTGTAAGCGTGTGGATGGTATTTGATATTCAGAGAGAGTGCATGTTCCGGGAGAATCTAACTGGTGATATAAGTATGTCTGTTTTTGGTATAGCTACTAGTTCATGCATGATCTTATATAGCATGACTAGGCGTGCATCTGTTCTTCGATGTGCTAGGTTTCGCCAGTTTAGATGTCCTTCCATGTTACTAACGCTAGAGGTGTTATGATAGCGATTAGTAACATACCCATCAGCCCTACGTTGTACCTGTTCAAGTTGAGTTTTTTTTTTTGGTGCATGGGTCCCATACAGAACATATGTATATGCAAGTGATGGTCGAACTAAGGATTTATATACATGTTCTTTGACTTTGGTAGAACTGATGTTAATGTTTCTACGGAGGAACCCACGTGTCTTGTTGGCTTTTGTTGTGATATCATTTATATGGCTGTCCCATTTAAGGTCTGACTATTGTGATACCCAGATACTTTGCTTTGTCTGCATGTTCGAGTTGGTGTCTGTGTATTTCACTGGTGTTTTATTTCGTGTGATGGATAACACGTAAAATTTGTCAGGGTGGAAGGCCATTTTTCATTTTTGCTCCCATATAATAAGTTTATCTAGATCATTTTGAAGAGTGGTACAATCTCTGTTGGATTTTATTGTCAGGTAGCTATATATATATATAGGATATTGTATCATCGGACAGTTGATGTTATACCGTCAGGAATGTCGTTAATGTAAAAAAGGAACAGATTTGGGCCACGAACAGAGCCTTGGGGCACACCAGACATCACAGGTATGTAATATGAAGCCTCTCCTCCCAGTAAAACAGCCTGTGTATGATTAGATAAAAAGTTGTGTATTCAAGTGTTCATTTTACCCTGTATCCCGTAGTAATTTAGTTTGTGTGCGAGAAGATTGTGACTGACTTTGTCGAAAGCTTTAGAAAAGTCCATAATTAAAACATCTGTTTGAACTGAATTTGCCATATTTTTTTGTGACATCATCGATAAATTCTAAGAGTTGTGTTTCCCATGATCTGCTTTGCTTCCTTCGAAAACCGTGTTGAAGGGGACACAGAATATTGTGTTTGTCAACATGGGTAATGATTGCGCTAACTACAACATGTTCCAGGGATCTACAGCATATACGTGTAAGAGATATGGGTCTATAATTTTCAGGAGAGTAGTTATTTACTTTCTTGTAAATGGGTGAAATGTGAAATATGTACAGTGCGCCAATTGGTAGGGACAACTCCTGTTTCTAAAGATTTATTAAGATGAGACTTAGTACTGGTGAGATATTATGAGCAAGTTCTTTTAATATTTTTGTCTAAAATGGTGATTCGAAACCAAGGTAAACATTATGACTCAAAGGCAGAATTTATGAGCTTAGAATGAACACATTAAGGACGGACATGTGAAGACACTTGAGGAACGTCTTCAGTACCGAATACTTTAGGACTTCAGATTGGTATTTTACTAGTGGGAAATCCCCCTGTCCAACCAAGGTGAACATTTTCACTGCAGTTGATTGGAAAATGGGAGTAAGCTGTAGTAGACTGGAAAGGTGCACGTGGTGCAGCTTAAGAAGTGAACTTATATTAGTGGGGGCACAGTCGCTTGAATTTCAATGATTTAAATAAAAAAAACAAAAAAAGAGTAAAAAAAATATAGTATATATATATAGTAAATATTTACTATAGGGATACTATATTTTTTACTCTTTTAAATTTTTTTTTTAAATCATTGAAATTCAAGCGAATGTGGTGGAGGCAAGACTTTGATTAGTCTGGAAGTTGGGTACATGCTCTCAACATCTGACAAGCAAAACAATTTTGTTTAAAATAAAATAAATGTCATTTGGATTTAAATTTATCTTTAAACATCTTTTTAAACGATGCCGTTGTTGGTTCCTTGTAAAAATGTCGCTTTTCAATATTTGTTCTCCCTGGATCTTACGATCTGAGGAAATCTATATACCCCTAGGGAAACTGTACATCACAAAGCGAAGAGTAGAGAATTTCATACCAGGGTAGCGATTCCAAGTTAAGTAATCTAAACAAGAGGCAGACGAAAATATATATACATGTATGCTAGCATCTCAATTACTAAAATAATTTGAATGCAATTTAGGTTTTGAGATATTGATACTCATATTGATATCGTATCCGACATAAGAAAGTTGAGCATTGTTGTAAGAAATCCATTAAAATCCAAATTGTCATTTGACTGCAGGGTAGGGAATAGTGTACAATTGATGGCATCATTAATTCTACAGGGTAGCGATTTTTGTAGTTAAATTTTGAAAGACTTAATTGAGTTTTGTAACAAATGAGCTTATCAATTAATATAGTCCGTTTGACTTCACCGCCGGTTTTTGGTGGGGTTCGTGTTACTCGATCTTTAGTTTTATGTGTATGTTTTGTAGATCGTTGTTTGTCCTTTTATATCTTTTCTTTCGGCCATTGTGTTGTCTGTTCTTCTTCGATATACGGATTCTGATTGCCCCTTTGGTATCTTTAGGCCATTGTGTTGTCTGTTCTTCTTCGATATACGGATTCTGATTGCCCCTTTGGTATCTTCAAACTCTTCTATAAATGTTCAGATAAAAATCTTAAAAATCCACATTTAAAATCAACATTTTTTTTCTAGATGTATTCACAATTTAAACTCTCCTATATACATGAATTGCAGATAGAAGTGAAATTGATAATGCAACCTACTTGATATCTACCAAACTTGGGGTGGGGGTAGAAGGTTTTTTTGATTTAATAAAGGAGGTGTAAAGAAAGACATATCAAATACATCAACCAGCATTTTCTTTAAAGCTACTGAGTTATGTATTTATTTCTGCATCAAGAGTCTGAAGAGAGGAATTTTGTTTGAGAAAATAAAAGTACATGTATTATCAAAGCACAAGTCTATGGTAGTATCCTGCAAATCCACATCTCCTCTGAAACTACGGAATGGATTTCAATAAGATTTATATAATTTCTACTGTGTTTAGGCTAGCACCCCTCAAATCTGCGCCACTGATCTGCGCTTTTTCTGAAACTATCAAATGGTGTTTTCTGTATACAACTGCCTAGAAATATCGACAGATCCACAAGTGGCAATTAATAAAAAAAAAAACAGGCCATTTTATTTAGGCTTTAAATATTTATACATGCCATGGATTTTTTGTCTAAAAAACGAATAGAGGTATTGTAGATTATACTCGGCCTCTAGTACATGTACCAGTGTACATGTATGGGTTTTTGTTTGTACATTTTGTTTTGTTGTTTGTTTTTCCTTGATCTATTTGGTTTTTTTCTTTGTTGGGTTGTGGTGGGTAGCTATAGCCTCTAAACATCTATATATTGCAATTGAACATGATACCTACATGTAGGTACTCATATTACAAAATAACGGATACATTACAAACAAGACAATACCCATATCCTTTATCTCATTTATGCCATATCAAAAGTAGACAACGCTGTGCTGAAGTACCAGATTTGTGCCATTTTAAACTATAAGCATAAGACAGCAAGTATGATTATCTGAAGAAAAACAATTTAAAAAGTATGTTCACCAAAAATGAGAGTCTACTTGTTTCCTCAACACATATTCTCTCCACTGTGATTCAAAGGGGTCCTACTAATAATACGAACATGAACATTAGAAAATATTATAATAAATATAATCAAACATCTAAGTAGTTACGGAAATCTAATTAAGTTTGAATAGATTCAACTGGGAAAAATTGTATTTAGTCTACATACGCCATGTTTTAGAATACGCTTCTGAAGTCTGGGATAATTACCGAATTGTCTTATCTGACAAATTAGAAAAAAAACTAGAATAACAGGTTTACCCATTTTTACAGAATCGGAGTATTTATATGCAGAGACAGTTTGTGAAACACTATAAGAGGGAGATATCATAGAAAACTACAATATTTTGTTTAACATAAAATAAGGAGTGGCACTTGAATACTTGCTTCATCTAGTCCCTCCAACTATTCAGAGTCCTACTAAATACCCTTTGTCAAGTAGCATTATTTAATAGTTCCTTTTTGTAGAATCTCTATAACCAATTCGTCATTTAGTCCTTCCACAGTAAAAGAATGGAACTAATTTGACATTGCAATCAGAAAATTAGATTCATTATCTAAATGAAAAAACAGCCAATCAAATAACATCTTTATTATTACATATATGGCCCTAGAAAGTTAAAGATCATCTTAACACAGCTTAGGTGTACAGCTTCTTTCCTTAACACTATGTTCTATGCAAAGTAAATATTTTATCTACCCCAGCTGTTTGTACCAAGTATTCTGAAATAAGAAATGATCTGTTTCTCAGCATAAGTGATTTGTCTCAATTGGTCAATACTTCAATACTCACATCAGGAAGTGAAACTTTAAAGCTATGCAGATAATTTCTTTATTTTGTATTAAGTTTTTGGATTCATAGAAAAGGTCTAAATGATTACTAATCCTTTAAATGTATTAACTAAACACCATCCACCATCCTAAATGATTCCTAATCCATTAAATGTATTAACTAAACACCATCCAGCATCCTAAATGATTACTAATCCATTAAATGTATTAACTAAACACCATCCACCATCCTAAATGATTCCTAATCCATTAAATGTATTAACTAAACACCATCCACCATCCTAAATGANTGTTATATGCTAAAATTGTATTTGTCTTGTTTTCTTGTGCATTCTCAACATAATGTAATAATAATTGTATATATAGGAGAAGACTTCTTGAACACCTGTTTTTTTGGCAGGGGCCCATGTTGCTCATCTTTTTAGTTTTCTGTGTTGTGCTTTGGTTGTCTTCGTCCTGTGTCTTTTGTGTTCCCAATGTTGTAGGTGTCTCTTGATTGTCCATTCTTGATTTCCTCTTTCGGTTTTTTCTAACTTTTATTTAAACTACGATAGTCTTTGGACCCTCAGAGTGGAATCGGATCCCATATGACCTATGACCTCATTTAAGTCTTTAATCTGCATGTTGTGTGCACAATGTTGCCAGTGTCTCTGGATTGTCCATTCTTGATTGCCCAATCAGTTTTCTCTAACATTTATTTAAACTATGATAGTTTTTGGACATGACCTATAACCTCATTTAAGTCTTTAATTTCCATTTCACAAGGAAACTGCATGTTAAATTCTATTACATCTACATTGCTGGTGCTGGAGAAAACTACCTTTTAAGTTTGTACAAGCTTGAATCTGTGTATCAAAATGATGATTTATGTCATAAATTTGTATTTGCATCAATGATTCTCAAGAAAAAATGTTATTTCAATTTTCTGCATTGCAGCCTATGTGAATCTTTGTACCTCATGGCTCAATTCCCATACATCCTAGGACTTTTGTTATGGTAGTATAAATATGTATATCTAACTGATGCTGCACAACAATCACAATATATATGTCAAGTGTAAGTGAAGAAAAAAAAACACACATTATCAAAATTAGAAAACTTCTATTGTAAATATTTGTTTTAATAAAAAAAAAAACATGTGAAAATCTATAATGGTATGTTAATAACAAAATAAATCTATTGTTTACATTAACTGAAAAATCTAGAAAATGTTACGTTAATTCTAAAAATAGTTTTAACAAAAGACCATTAGTTTTCTAAAATTTATTTCTCCATTTGAAATTCAACATATATACATTTCACGATAGACAACTGCCAATGATTTCATCATCTTATAATTGTCTTAAAATACTAAAATGAAGAAAAAGAAACAATATGTTTCTGTATTTTCAATCAAGAACACCCACACCAATATGTAAAATAAAAGGTGTAAGAAACAAACAATTATTTTGTATGGCCTAAGTTAAGGGATCTTAAACACAACTTAAAGTTAAAAGGTTGAAGGTTTCTCAATAAAGTTCATATATATAAAATCTTTTCTAACAGTAAACAAGTGTGTGACTAAAAAAAATACATATTATTTCACTTATGGTTTCTTTGCCAACATACAATACATAAAAATAGAGTAAACATACCCCCCAAAAATCATATTAAAACATATATGTGTACAAATCAAATAGTTAAATATTATATACAATGTTGAATAAATAAGCATCAACCAATGCCTTTGATTATTGTTTAATACAAAGTTTTTCAGTAAATTTAATGATCTCAATGATAATGCTATAATTATAGTAAGATTTCAAATGTCCCTCTCTTGACCCAGTCTGTAGTCAGGGAAGTTTTCAAATGTCCAAACTCATTAATAATGTTGTCCCTCTCTTGATCCAGTGGTCAGGGAATTTTCAAATGTCCAAACTCATAAGTAATGCAGTCCCTCTCTTGACCCAGTGGTCAGGAGATTTCTCCCCTGCCTTCATCTCTACTCCTACGATAAATGATGATCTGTCAATGTTACCAGCTCTGTTGGGGTAGTAATAACAGGGACAGGTATAGATTCCTGTAAACAAAGATTTGATATCATAAGTAAATAACAAAACATGTATTCTAATATGACGTCCCGTATTCGGTATACAAATAAAGGCATAGGTAGGCCACACATGTGCGCTGAGCTAAAAAAAAAAGAAAAAAAAAAGAAAAAGCACCTACATATCGCTCGGTGTTAAATATTCATGAATATAACCCATATTTGAATAACAATAAAGTATGGCCGGCATGAATTATTTCTTAATTCCAATGCAATACTGAGCATAAAAATGTATTCTTGCATATCCCTGTGTCTAAAAAGCACAAAAATTACAATTCCGGGAAATATTGTTGAACGACTTTGGCACATAAACAACGTGACGTCATAAGACTTTCAGTTTAAAATGTAAATATCAGACGTTATTTGGCTTCGTGTACGCTTCAATGTAGATAGAATTTAACTAAAATAACTTTTCAAGGTAGGCATTTTAGTTATTTTTGTGTATTGTTGTACATATGACATGTAGGATTTGACGTTTTCAAGATGACGAATCCTTAACATTGACTGCCTCGAATTTGAAAATTACCGTATTTGTCCTATTAGAATCAAAATAATTCATGCCGGCCATACTTTATTGTTATTCACATATGAGTAAGCATTATATTCATGAGATTTAATCCCTCGCTGTCGCTCGGGGTTAAATATTCATGAATATAATGCCTATCCATATGTGAATAACAATAAAGTAAAGCTGGCATGAATTACAGGCTGTCAAGCAACTTTTGATGAAAAAAATATAGGAAAGTTGAAAAAATATAGGAATTTCTGTTTTCAAATATAGGAGAAATATATCATCTGAAGAGGCAATTATACACATACATGTTACATGAAAACATTATTTACTGACATTTTAATGAATGAATATCTTATTATTACTGTAACAGACAATCATTTTTTTTATTTTTAACTAAAAGTTGGCCTCCACCTCCCCTTATAGCCAACCCTAGCTCCACCCATTTTAATAAGAAAGACCAGTGTACAAATGATGACACGATAATTTTTTAACAATAAAAATTGACATTGATTATAATAATTGAATAGATAAAAAAAACACCTGTAAGATGCCAACCATTTAATTGTTTTTGGCTAATGTAAGATTGAAAAAATGCTATTCTACAAAAATTTTCTGCTTATGTAATTAGACTTAGTAAATTCTTTCAATAAAAGTTATGTATAAAACTTTAGTTTTAATAGATTATACCTTTCAAGGGCTTCAAGGTGAGAGCAATAAAAGCTATTGCTCTGATGATGCCTTAATTCTTAGTTTAAGATAAAAAAGAACATCTTGTGTACAATTACTACAGATCTATTTCACTATGGTGACATGGTTGGTACTTTACAATACAATCCTTCTCAATACCACAAAGCAATACCGTTGCCAATATTGTTGAAATTAATCAAGTTACTCAAAATATAAAATTTATAATAAAATCACTAAATGACAAGTTTTATCAGCAGTGGGCATTTAATGTTTCTTCTTCTTTGCTTCTACATTTACAGCTTTCTCAAGATTCTATTAATTTATAGTATTATGATTGTACTACTTATATATTGACATTGACACATTGTACAATACATATTAGTAGTACAATCATAGTACAATAAATGAATAGCACAATAAAAGTACAAAATGGTTTTAGTACAAATATTGCACAATATATAAGTAGTACAAGAATAGTAATATAAATTTATGGTACAATAAAAGTACTATACATGTATTTTAATTGTACATGAAAAGTACTGTTGCAAAAGTAGCTGTGTATATATACTTATACAGTGTGCTGGAAATGCATGTAAAACAATACACTGTTTTCACAATGACAGCTCTTATTTCTGAAGGAGGTACATTGCTAACTAACTTTAACATAACATATTCTACTATTGCTGCATGTTATCAGTTCAATGATACAGATTTGGTTGTTTGTGAATAACTTTTAATATTGAAAACATCAAAAACACTAAAGATACATGTATACACATCCTTTCCATTGAAATATACATTAAATTTACATTTTGTTGTTTTTCATATTCCCCATTGCTGATACAAAGTTACAAACAACCAATTTCAAGAACTTAATCCACAGCTTTCACTGTTTTCATTATCCATTCTTTTTTTTTTGTACTGGAATATAGGAAAATACAGGAATCTTAACCCTAATACAGGAAAATATAGGAAGTGGTGAAAAAAAAGGAAAATATAGGACACTTGACAGCCTGGAATTATTTCTTAAACAAAATATAGATATTGTGAAAGTGGTGTTAAACACCATAACCTCAAACCCTAGATAATGTGACCTGTGAGTCACATATACCCCCTCCCCCAACTGTGACCTGTGAGTCACATATATATACCCCTCCCCCAACTGTGACCTGTGAGTCACATATATATACCCCTCCCCAACATCATGCTAAGGAGGTTATCATTTACATATTTCTGTAGAGTTTCTTAAATGCATGCCTAAAGTATATAACTGAAATAATAGAAAAGTCCTTTGTTTGATATGGGAAACCCCAAAAATCTTTTGGATAAAAAAAATAAAATAGGACATGCACAATGGCATTAGTTTAATACTAAAGAATCCCAGAAATGTTCACTGAAATCCATTCACTGGTTTCAGGTGAGTAAAGGATTGAAGGAGCAGTCGGACAAATGAATGGAATTCATTAATACTATATACCCCGGTTTTGCTAGCAGGGGTATAAAAATACAAATATTTACATGTAGGTGTCACATGACATCATAGAGATGTGTGCTTAGTTTGTACTTTAAGTGAGAAATTTTACCAGGTATGAACTGAATGCTGTGTTTATTTTTCCAGGAATTGTCTCCACTACTAAATCTAGTCACCACAATAAAGCTGAAAAATGAAAATCCTACATCCCCTCCATTATTCTGGATATGCCTATGCCATAAATTTGTTTCTCATAAAATAATACAGTCATTAGGGTTGCATAAGGCGGAAATACAAGAAATAAACGTCAATCGTATACAGTCAGACCTGTCTAATGTGACCTTCCAAGGGAACAGTGAAATATGGTCACATAAGACAGGTGGTCACTTAATACAGGTTTAATTGATATGAAATACACTGTGAAGGGAAACAAAAATTGAGGTCATACAATACAAGTTATTGCTTAATAGAGGTGGTCACTAAAGTAGGTTTGACTGTATATTTTTCAGTCCTTTGAGCATGTTTGATTTGCTTTCGAGTCATACCTTTAGCAGGCTTTTTCTTGTTTTCTACAGGTTTAAAATGAATAGTTGGTACTGGACAAACTAACTCCATTGGCTTGGCTTCTATCAAACAGGAATTTTTCATATCCCATCCAGCTCCTTGTAGAAATAGACCTTTAACATATACACCATCCTGTAATTTAAAAAAGAGGGACCGGTTATGGCCATGAATGTATGGTAGTTGGATTTACAACTACCTGTGCAATAAGTGCCTATCACCATTAAAGTTGAGTGAGTTCTAACCCCGATCATGGCGAGGTGTACTCGATACAACATTTATGTGATAAAGTTTGTAAGTGACTTGTGACAGGTCTGTGGTTCTCTCCGGTTTCCTCCATCAATAAAACTGACCCCCACGTTATGACTAAAATATTGTTGAAAGTGGTGTTAAGCACCATACCCCTCCTGTAAATTAAAAGAAAAAAAAAACACTTTTATTAAGAATGCAGAGTATCAAAGTCAAAAGAGAACTTCAAGTAAAGGGAAAATTTTTAATTATCAATGATGCAGGAGCCATGTTGCCCTTTATAATATTATTAAAATTCTTTGAAAAAAATCCCCATTTTCAAACTTGAATGAGATACTCTTGATGCATAGTCTGTGTATAAAGAAATACACAATCTGTTAAGGATCTATTTTGCTAGTACACTAACAAGAACATTTTCGAACTGTTTTTATATTAAAGAAGTTTGAAAATGTAAAAATAATGAGAAAATGGATATCAATCATAAAATTCTTGATAGAAAATTATTGTTTTCAAACTTCACAGAGTTATTTTCTGTCGTGGAATAAAGCTACTAGAGCACTAACAAGTTTGATAAACACACAGCTGCCATCCGAGAATTCACCAAAACATTTGCCAATCTCAATTTCGGTACTACTCTGCTAAAAAAAATCATGCTTATATCCTTTATATACATGTAGTAGCAAGGTGCTGTCCATAAAGGATAGCTATCTTCACACTCCTGAACATAAAAAAAATAATTATAAATTTTCTCGCTTGATGCATACCTAGATTTCCAGCAGCAAAAGTAAACACCTGGATGCAACAGATCTTATGTAGGCGAGATGTATCCACATCTCCTGCACTTAATAAAAGACAAGATGCATACAGAGACAAAACAATATGATTATAATATGGTTAGGCCTTTCAATAAGAGGTCGTACCAGGTACATTTACAAACCTAAAATGGATTTTGATACCTCCTGATTTTAAGGAGTGTTGTATAAGATATTCATAATTTTTTTTCAAATTTTAATAAAAAATAGCACCTGTAAATAGTGAAGTACTGGTAGACTTGAATATTGAAAGCCCTGTATGGTATCATTAGGTTCTATGATAGTATTAATTAGGATTTATATCGCTTTAATTCTTTTTACCTTTGGTGGTCCTATTATATTTTCATCACTGACAGTCATAATGCTGAACTCCCATGATAATGTGTCTATAGAAACCTATAAAAAAAACAATAGAATCTATATAAACATATAAAAAAAAAAAACCAGAATCTAACATTATAAATAAGATTTACCATCATTTTGTCTTTTGGATCAAGCAAGGAGAGGAGGAAACCAGCAGAAACTATGGAACAACCAGCCAGACCTCGCCAGCAGGCTATCACCCCAGGTGAAGTTGAAGATGATTACAACCAGGTTGTCATAAAAAAAACAAAAAAACAAGTACCGATCTCAAGCAACCAGGAAACGAAAATTAACACAGACAGGCAATGCCGGTTGCTGGAGAAACGGAAAATCATCAGCTCTCACCTGTCGGTCAACAAAGAGGGGGCAATCAACTACCAGACATGACCCTAAACTGACATCACAATACAAAAGATGGAAGTAGAATAAGTCCCCTGCCAGTCTACTGAAGACAAGGATGAAGGGGAAGAGGTTACTCACACAACAGACACAGCAGCAATCCCTAAGTTCAGCTTCTCAACACCTAACATGATACCATGTACAACAAGATGTTAAAGACCTGATAGAAAAGTACAAAGAGAGGCATGATATCAAACTCATGCTGAATGTATTATGCCATGTATACTGCACAGATAAAGGTTGTATAGCACTTGCTGTATTGAAGAGAAACCACATAGAGCTAAACGATTACAGAAGAAACAAGAAGTCTGAAAAGAACTCCATACAAATTGAATGACAGCCACTTGTGGGTTCACTACAATCACACGAACAACACATCCAGACGGTACTCGAAACTTGGTGTAGGACACAAGACAATATGATATTTGGGTGCAAAACCCGTGAAGGTAGCTGCCCTCTCAAACTAAACAACTTACTAATTTGTCCTCCATTGAAAATTTGGACATTCACATCAATAGATGCTTTATCCATAACCATATAATATATTACAACTTTCTCTTCATCATCTCAAAATGCTTGGTGAGTTTTAATCACACTCAGGCGGGGTGTACTCGATGTAACAATAACATTATGTGATAAAGTTTGTCAGTGACTTGCGGCGGGTCAGATGTTTAATCCGGGTACTCCGGTTTCCTCCATCAATATAATTTAAGCTGGGTCTTTACATTAATATAATTGTCAGTATGAAGATCTGTGAAGGTAAAACACCAAACCCAATAATATAATATAGGCATTAGTGTGCTTAGGTAAAACATCAAACCCAATAATATAATATAGGCATTAGTGTGCTTAGGTAAAA
>MJUT01031555.1:670952-688342 GCA_002080005.1 Gigantidas platifrons
ATTCCAGCAAAGTTTGGTTCAAATTGGCCCAGTGGTTTTAGAGGAGTTGATTAAAATGCAAAAAGCTAACGAGACGGACGCCGGACGCCCAGTGGTAGCATTAGCTCACCTGACCCTTTGGGTCAGGTGAGCTAAAAAGGGTGCACTCGANCCAAAATAACAAATTTAGTAGAGGACCTCCCAATGAACATTTCTGCCAAATTTGGTCCAAATCAGTTCAGTGGTTTCAAAGAAGAAGAAGAAAGTATGAAAAGTTTACAGACGCCGACGACGACGACAACGGACGCAAAGTGATGACAAAAGCTCACATGACCCTTTGGGTCAGGTGAGCTAAAAAACAAAAAAGAAATGAAAATGAAAATCCATGTACAATTGATCAATTAATGTGCACAAAATGAATTGAAAAAAGTGTAAATGAAAAAATTAAATCACTTCGAAATTTCAAGAACAAAAATTTGATAAAAAAAACACTGCATCCTCTCATTAGTCTCCTGAAAGCTTTATGACCATCATCATAGGTAATCCACGGTTGATCACACTCTGATAACTCTCCACTCATCACTGTGAATCAACTGACAGAAAAAATCTTAATAGTAATGCATTATTAATTTTGTAACATTTTAATTTGTACTGACAAGCTGTTTGACAGCCTATCAAATCACAGACACAGTTTAAAAAAAGGGACATCCTTGCAAACTGAAATGATTACAGGAAATAAACAGGCAGTAATTATCCATGGTTACCGCCAATAAATGCTATATATATACACTTGTTAGATCATATCTGTCAAAATCTGTTCAATCCATCGAATAGGAAAATGTGAGTGATGTTATGTTTTTTGGAAATTGCTAAGCACAGACCAGTTACTAAACAAACCAAAACAAAATGGTTTCATATCAGTTGACCCACTGGTGATGAGTAGAGGGTACAGGAGAGTGATCAGTCATAGGCTACTGCCGATATATGACCGTTAGAGCAGAAAATGTGTGTCCACTTACCACACCTCCACGTAAGAAGAAGTTGTACTCGTCCATGTTGATTTGATTGGCACACTCCAATATATTCACACCCATTTGAAATGAGAACAAGAGCTTGTGTCTCTCAAACAGACCTTGACAAGCATACCTGTCAAGAAATAAAAACATACAGTTATCAGAACAAGAGTTTGTGTCTCTCAAACAGACCTTGACAAGCATACCTGTCAAGAAATAAAAACATACAGTTATCAGAATAAGAGTTTGTGTCTTTCAAACAGACCTTGTCATGCATACCTGTCAAGAAATAAAAACATACAATAATCAGCAGTGTATACAATTCATTTGTTATATAGATAAACTTCTGAACAGCCAGAATGAGAATGACTATAAATTTGCTTTTTTTTCAGTGGGTGGAGAGAGGGTCATATTTTTTTTTGTAATTTCGATTTATGAACATATTATAATTTTTATACAATTGTTTCCTTGGAAATAAATTTCAGGAAAACAAATGAAAATAAAGGTCTGATATATTGGGAAAGACTAAATTTGGTTCTGCCATCTACACTGTTTTCATACCATATACTATAATATAAATTCAAATCAAAGAAAAATGTTCTTACATTGTCAGAAAATATATAATTTATTTGTATGAAATGGGTAGAAAATGTATCATTTGGAGAGATTTCCTTACCTGTGCTGGAGCAAGTTCAAACAAGATGAACTGTGAGCTAATGCTCACTTATACCCCTGCATATATGTTCAATGTGTATAAAAACCAACAAGTCGGCAAACAGGAAGTAGGAATCTGACGGGTCTAAAAATTGCTTCCCACAATATGGCATACCTATATGAAGCTTGTGACCAAATATCAGATTTCTGCCATCAATAGTTGCTGAGAAAAATATCTTGGGACGGACAGAGGTAAAACAGTATACCCCCCCTCCGGTAGAGTGGGGGTATAATTAATTCTAAATTTATAGACAATGTACATATATTGTGTGTGTCCTGCAATGTAAAAAAGTCCAAAACAACTGTTATATTGTCTGAAGGGAGAAGAAACAAACATCATTCTAACTGTTTTCATTGGCATCCACTATCACATCTGTACTTATACTTTTATTATTTTTAATCATCTCTCTACATGAATCAGGTATTTATTTATTTATTAGGTCCATGACTAAGTAACACTGAAGTTTATTTGACCCTTTTTTTTGGAACTCAAAATTACAAATATATGTTAATACTTACTTGTAAACAGCATATGTATGGTAATCATTAAGGTTTATAATTCGTTCCTCTAGTTTCTGACTTTTCTGACTCCTGTCTATAGACAGCAGGAACAGTTCTATATAAGAGTCCACTGAAAACTGATACATTGGGTCAATCAGTCCCATGTCATTCAAAACCAAGAATAAAATGGATGCTCTTTGGGCACAAGGTCTATATCCCTGAAAAGGAAAGAAAGAGGTAAAAAAAAGGAGTCCACATCTTCGCCAGCTATTGGTTACGATCTGCCTCCCTGGGTGAACCCATGGCTGACGAAGATGAGGATCCCATGGCAATTGGTATACTGGATCAATCTGTTCAATGTTGTTGAACATAAAATAGAACAAAATTAATGGAAATAATTATCTATTAACAGTTGGAATGCAAACAGAAAACATTGCGTTGGCCAGTTTTATTGGAGGAAGAAACCCCGTCACAAGTATTTGAGAGGGCGATTGTTGTTTAATGCCGAGTGTTTTCAGCTTAATCATAATGAGAACAAATTACATTTTGATGAGATGATAATAATGTCTGCTTTGTACTAGACTAACTAATTGTAGTGCTATCTCACTGAATAAACAATCTGTGGATAGACATGTCACTCCACTCAGACACATTATCCTGCTTTTGTCCATGGGTAGACATGTCACTCCACTCAGACACATTATCCTGCTTCTGTCCATGGGTAGACATGTCACTCCACTCAGACACATTATCCTGCTTCTGTCCATGTGTAGACATGTCACTCCACTCAGACACATTATCCTGCTTCTGTCCATGGGTAGACATGTCACTCCACTCAGACACATTATCCTGCTTCAAAGCAACCAAGTCTTTGTTCTTACTCCTTAATGCAGGGTGGTTACTCGAGAAGCAACAAATACCAATTTTATTTTCTTTCATTTGACCCGACCAGGGCTTGAACCCATGATCTACCACAATCGAGGCAATCACGTTAACAATTACATATACACCTCTGATGATTCTTCACATAGAAAAAAATAAAACTTCAGGTCCATTTCCACTTAAGGACATTAAACACAATTTAAACCTGATGAATATTGTCAAATTGTTTGGAAAGCAGCCTTTTCAACATAGAATGTAGGCTATAATCAACAATTCTACATGGGGGTTAAGAAGTGACAATATTTATTAATGGTGGGGGGACGGGTTACGTTATATCAGCCTACCTCTCTAGCAGCATCAATCTTATGTTCTGTCTGTTCTGATATCTGTAGTTTTTCTGACACTTCCTGGGATGTCATCTTTGATGTCTGTAATGTGTTGACTAACTGTTCATCTTCTAGTAGAGAACCCTTTGTTTCATTGAGAAGTCTACAAGTAATCAGATTGTAAAAGGAAATCAGTGGAAATTAAAGGTTTTTGTCTATAACACAAAAAACAACAACATTTATGGTCTTTTGTATTAAAAATTTGACATCAGGAACAAATAGGAGAATTTTTAACAAATTCTGAATGAAGGACTGTAGTCTTATTAAACGGTGCAGTACAAAGTTATTGAGAAAATTTGATAATTATAAAAATCAAGAATGCAATATATGCATGAGTGAACAATACAAATAACTTGGGAGGATAAAAATGCTTTACAAAACATAATGCAAAGATACTTGATGTTGTTTGGAGTTACAGAGATGGTATACAAAGTCTATTGTTTCACTTCTATTATTTTATTTCAGTCTGTTTGATAATGAAAACAGTGGAAACTTGGTAAAAATAATAATAAAGTAGGCTGAGAATTTAATCTTTATGTTCCTTCAATTTTGTTCTCTCTCTAAAACTATAAGTTAATCTGAGAATTTTATCTTTATGTTCCTCCATTTTTTTCTACTAACCTGAGAATTTCATCTTCACATTCCTCCATTTTTTTCTATTAACCTAAGAATTTCATCTTCACATTTCTCTATTTTTTTCTACTAACCTGAGAATTTCATCTTCACATTCCTCTAACTTCTTCTTACTACTAGCAATGCTCTTTACTAACTGATCCTTAGTCTCTTCTAATTCTGCCTTCTCCTTCTTTACAACAATACCTAGAAACTGGGCCTCTAAACCTATAATATGTTCAAATGTAATGTAAACCAATGGGTTAGGTAGGGTTATGGTGTTAAACACCACTTTCAACAATATTTCAGTTATATCGTGGTGGTAAGTTTTATTGCTGAGTAAATGAATGAACAATCAGTCAAAACAAATATCTTGTACAATTTTCACTTTCTTTCTGTGTCTAAAGCAATATGGCATTTTTAAATTTCTATTCATTTTTGTTTTAATATTTGATCTTCAATAGATTTCAGAACTACAATTTTTTATTCTTTACTCATTTTACAAACATGTTCATCTGAAAAAAGAATTGCATTAGTAATAAAGGATATGGATGTAAATGAACATGAGAGACTATCCAACATTACACTTAGACACAAATTAAAGTAAAAGAACAGCACATGTATTGCTGTTCTATATTTCACAGTCACAGTAGGGTTCATCAACAATGAGCATAATTCATACCCTAAAATGAGTTTGAAACGCCCCACCCCCCTCCTTCCCACGACTCTGAATTGCGGCAATATAAATGGATGAAAAATACTAATGCAATTGGTTATGTAACTAGCATATGCATCGCCAGGTGAACTCAAATTGTGACAGTAAAATCAACGATTTACATCAGCAACACTTCAAATACAATACAGTTATTCCTTAATTTCCTCATCTGTTTTAGCAATATATACAACATACCTTGTTCCTTCACAGTAAAGTTAACAATGGTTGTCTTTGTAGAGATTTCTGGAGGATAGTGAGGGTTACTTAATTTGGTTGTGATGTAGAATCTAAACTCTGGGTTGTACTCAACCTCTTTGTCACCCAACATAATTAACGATACTCCACCTGTCAAAAAGATAGCAAAAATTATATCACAGTGTATGAGATACAAGATAGATAATATGACAGACTTTGTACTTAAATATAGCAAAAACGATATCAAAGTGTATGAGAAACAAGATAGATAATATGACAGACTTTGTACTTAAATATAGCAAAAACAATATCACAGTGTATGAGAAACAAGATAGATAATATGACAAGACTTTTGTACTTAAATATAGCAAAAACGATATCACAGTGTATGAGAAAAAAGATAGATAATATGACAGACTTTGTACTTAAATATAGCAAAAACAATATCACAGTGTATGAGAAACAAGATAGATAATATGACAAGACTTTTGTACTTAAATATAGCAAAAACGATATCACAGTGTATGAGAAAAAAGATAGATAATATGACAGACTTTGTACTTAAATATAGCAAAAACAATATCACAGTGTATGAGAAAAAAGATAGATAATATGACAGACTTTGTACTTAAATATAGCAAAAACAATATCACAGTGTATGAGAAACAAGATAGATAATATGACAGACTTTGTATTTAAATATAGCAAAAACGATATCACAGTGTATGAGAAAAAAGATAGATAATATGACAGACTTTGTACTTAAATATAGCAAAAACAATATCACAGTGTATGAGAAAAAAGATGGATAATATGAGACTTTGTACTTAAATATAGCAAAAATTATATCACAGTGTATGAGAAAAAAGATGGATAATATGAGACTTTGTACTTAAATATAGCAAAAATTATATCACATTGTATGAGAAACAAGATAGATAAGATGACAGATTTTGTACTTAAATATAGCAAAAACAATATCAGTGTATGAGAAACAAGATAGATAATATGACAGACTTTGTACTTTAAACAGAATTAACATTTCGTACTATTTTTCAGTGAACTACAGTTTAACAAACATGCTTTTTGGCAACTGTTCTTCTAATTTAACGATGACTATTTAAAAAGAAAGAAAGTTGCCAGGTGATGAATTTCCTAATGAAATGATGTCAAACAAATCGCTACAATTTATTGGACATTTACCCATGGGAGGCAGCTTCACAAGACCCTATCTCTTATAGAAAAGATCCATTTATGCAAAAAACAATATTTTAACTATATAACTAGACCATGCTGTCTCCTTAATGCTGTGTAGTAAGTGGTGAAGCAGTAAGCACCAATTTTACAAAGTGTTTGATGTAATAAAACCATGAACTCCAGGAAAACAGACTAATATGCCATGGTATTTTTTGTGTTCAGTGAGTTCAGTTAAGATGAGAGGTGATTATTTTGTTGATATTGGTGGAATTAATGACCATCACTGTTTAAACTTTCATTTCATAGCCATGAAAACACTAGATTTTATATGTTTTTCAAAGACACTGTTCATTATACTGTTGTCTTGTACAACGTAATGTTACCAACCTTTTTTGACAACTGACTTTTTAAGTATGGGGTCAAGTGAAGGGTCAAGGCTCTCTCTAGCATTCTGTAGTAAAACTGGTGTTCCAAAATGAATACCACTCTCTAAAGATTTCATATAGTCTGTCTGCTGAAAATCAATCACCTTTAAACCCTGAAAATATTAATTATTCCTGTTACAATGTAAACAATTATAGGGGGTCATTTTTTATTTTACACTTTTTATGCTGCATTCCACTCATAGAAATATTTTAATTTAATTTCCATACTCCTCAAACTCAGGTGGAAGATTGGCAGGTTGTCAGAAAATAACACAGAAAGGTTGAATGTGGTCCATAGCAGGTAATATGTTTAGAGAGTTCAATCCTCCCTATATGTTACAGACCTCTTTTGTAGATTTTGAAAAAGAGTAGGTACTTTGTAGTAACTACAAAGAACTAATTTTTTTCTCTCTATCCAACTTTTCATACTTATCCAATGACAGCCATTGTCCTGGTTGGCTCCTCCCTCCCTCACATTTCTTGTTGAACTTGTTCTGGTCCCCAATATAGCTGAATGGATGTTAAGCAATGATAAATCAATCTAGTTCCTTGTTTTATCATTATTTGAGAAGCAAAATATACACTTATGCATGTTTCAAATACATCAAAATGATAACATTTAATATATTTATAAGTACAGTTTTTACCATTTCAGCCTCTTTATTCTTGATCCACTTAATAGCCTGTCCCTGTGGATCTACCATTAGAGGCCATCTACTAGCAGACGTCACAATGACACCATTCTCTGTGGAGAAACTGTCACTAGGCAACCCCTGGATATTCCATTCTCTAACATGGGTAGGACGGGCCATGAACTCACAGAAGTCAAATGTTGGTGTACATGGAATTCCAAGCTTGACAATCTTTATTAAAGGAATAAAGACAAAACTATACAATATATTTTTGTTGCATGAAATATTAGTTATAATATACATAAGCATTTCTTATGTTTTAATAACAAAAAATTTGCATGTAAACAGTAACAATATTTTGCAAGTCCTCTTGAATATAAAAATATTATATTACAATTTACCATAGAAACATCAAGTCATATGCTATTATATATTAGTTTCAAACAAAAAGAATCATAATTTCTATAATAAATCTAGATTAGTTAAAATAGCTTACATGTTTTGTACTGAATACTGTGTAAACTTGAAAATTATTTCGTTTGTTAAATGATATTTAAAACACAGAGCTCATACAATATTTGTTTTCAAATTTCAGTAAACTCAACAACAAAAAAAGAATTAAAAAAAATGTTACATATGTATCTAAAATACACACCTGTGGAATCCATGTTTTCTTGACAATAATTTCTCTGTAGTTAGATAAGAATGGACCTAGATAGGACATAAAGGCAGCAGCTATCATACAGTCCCCAGGCAAATAACCAATTCTTTTTCCTAAACTCTGATATAAAGTATAAATTTGATACATTTAATTTGAGTCAAATCCATTTCATAAAATCACTGTACCCATTATAAGGTAAAACAAAGTTATCAATATACCATATTTTTCAGCATTCTATGTTTGTACCAAAAAAACTGTTTATCACATATTTGTACGTTATCCGTACCGTTTTGCTTGTGTGATAAACGAAGACGTTCCCGATCCGTATCAGTGCCCGGGGCAAATAACCAGTTATTGATGACGTCATTGTGACAAATAAGCAAACATCATATAAAAAACCGATAAAACGGAGATGAAAAATATCAATACAAAACGTAAAACTGAGAGTAACATAAGGATATTCAAGGATTGGTTATCAACAGTGGGAGAACACCGTAATCCTGAATATATTGGATTCGAGGAAATGTACATTCACCTGGCAAGATTTTTTTTTCAGCGCACACGAAATTCAAACAGGATTACGAACCCGATTCATTGAAATGTATCCAAGCTTGCATCAGTAGATATCTTAGTGATGGCGAATGTAGATATTTACGCCATCGTATCGACTATTGAGAAATATGAAAATAAAACAGCTACTCTAATTTTCATCAGTAATAACTATGTCCAGTCAACGGTTACTAATAATAACTCTAATAAGCAAACCGCTATTGTTTTGGCTCCCATTTTGCCCAACTCCAAAATAACAATTCCCATACTCAAATATTCAGGGAAATGTGACAATAATTTTTTATGACACAAATGATATGAATTGGAAGTCTGATTTATAATTACTGAAAAGTTATGTTCAATACCTGTGATAAATACGGTGAATTATTTTGTTGATTTTTACACGTTATTTATTTTGTTGTGATGTTGATCAATAAACATAATTCAGGTTAAATATGTGATAAACAGATTATAACATAGCCGTTTCCATATAGGTCCTGGTATCATCCCTCGACCCATATCAGCCTGCGGCTCTCACCTTGGGCTGATATGAAAGTCTCGGGATGATACCGGAACCGATATGGAAATGGCCATGTTATAATCTATATTTATTTCTGCCAACCATACATATATGATTGCACCTTTTTACATGTAATTTAAATACAAACCCACCATACAGGTAATTTAGAAATTTGCACATTTTTGGCACATTTGATAAATGTAATATTTTCTATAATTTGCACATATCATGTGTTTTAACATCTCTAATTAGTGCAAACGTATCATTTGATTGGTGTTTAATGTCAATTTTAGCAGTATATCAGCAATATCATGGTATGTAAAACAAACGTAAGATAGCCATATCTTTCTGATCAAGACAATTTTCTCTAAGGCTATCCTAGTTATAAATCAATTGACATTGTTCCAGTTATAACTATAGTCCATGAAAAGGCACTCAATATTCCAATATAAGTTCTAAGCCCCATAGTGACCGTCCAAATAATGATAGTCGGTCACAGGAGTTTAGAATATTTTTGTACGATGTTGCTGATCTATGACTTGAAACAGTAACTAAGTTTTTTCCATGAACTATGTTTGACGGACTTTCTTGGAAGTTCTAAGGCTAAAGACGTAATGGTCACTACACAAAATTAAGCACCGTCCACTGACCTTCTGTAATTTTCCGTCTGCATCATTTCGTAACTGCAGGTTTATCTATCGTCTGCATCGTTATTTTTATAAATGGAATTCTAGGGCTAAAGACGTAATGGTCACTACACAAAATTAAGCACCGCCCACTGACCTTCTGTAATTTTCCATCTGCGTCATTTCGTAACTGTACGTTTATCTATCGTCTGCATCGTTATTTTTATGAATGGAATATTCACTGAGTAAAGCGTATTAATCTTATTCTCTAGATTTCCATATATGGCTCTGTATTTATCGTTATTTTTAGGAATTATTTTATCCAATCATAAGTCGTCAAATAAATGCAACATCGTACAATGCATTTTATTTGTGGCAACTTCAATACAATAAAAGATAAAAAATAATGCTTAAAGATTATAAATGAGATAGTTTTTCATCAATTTCTACATGTAATTGTTTAAGAATTATAAAAAGTAAAGACCAAAATTACTGAAAACGGACACAGTTGTTTTATAATTTATTAATGTGTCAAATAATGTAATTTGATAATAAGTAAAACAAAGCTATCTCTTATTTGGAATTTTGCAAATAGTTGGAAAATACTAAATTTGTCATTGATGTCATAAATTTCATGTTAGAAAACATCATATCAGATGAAAAGTTTGATATACATACAAAAATTAATTAAATTTTTTTGTTTAATTAACATAAATTTAATATTGAATTCTGAATAAACTCATAACATGTTTATTCTCAGCAAATCTGGCCCATGTTTATTTTCTACATTTTTAGTCTGTCTATTTAAAATTTGTAAAATCCGTCTAATTTTTTTCTCGCCTTGACTAAAATAAATTCTCATTTTCAGTAATCTTTTCTTCACCCTGCAGCTCAATTATTGATGTCCTCCACCAATAAAACTGACCGTCACGATATAACTGAACTATTGTTGAAAGTGGCATTAAACACCATAAACCTAAAACCTTATCCAATTATTGATGTGTTACCTGTAGTGTCTTCTCCCATCGAACCCTCTCCTCTGCCAGACCTTCCACCAATTTAGCAGCCCTCTCAAGCATCATTTCAGTGTAATCTGCCTTGCGTTTTAAGTCCTCTTTCTGATCTAGTTTCTCGTCATACACTCTTTTTAGTTCCTCCATCTTAGCCCTCACCTGTTAATTAAAATTATTGAAATTAGCAAGAAAAGATGAATTATATGGCTTAAATGAGAAATTGTGTATACAGTGAAATTGTTTATACATGTAACTACTTCCAACTGGTGCCTTTGACATTTACCAAATGTATGTCTTGCCATATATGTTGGCCTGAAAAGTTCTTGCTTTGAAGCTTACAAAAGAGCTATATCTGTAAAGAATATTAACAAATTGTCAAAACCAATAAAAAAAAAACTGGTTTCATTATGCATCAATTAAACATGCTTTTGAAGATAATGGACATTTTCATTTTTTTCACAATAGCTGCAGAATATATATGAGAGGTCAAAACAATATTATTTCAATTACATATTATATATATTCCTAATTCAAAGGATTAATAATCACTTAATCCAATAGTCGCAATTAAAGTGAAACAATGAAAAAATGACGGTTTTTTTTTTTGCTGGTGAATAATGATCAGAATATTTTTTATATCCTTTGCAATAGGATGGATGTAGTTTTCTTCCTGTATCATGATTTAGATTTATTCTTGTCTAAAACTTACTTGTCAGTTTTAATTTGTTATGAAGAAAAATCACATTTTTTGTTTATTGTTGGAACTTCTGCTCTGCCTCAATACAGACCTCTCCTGCTCTCCCTCAATACAAACCTCTTCTAATTTTTCTTGAGCCTCTGCTAGTGCCTCTTGTTTCTCATTCAGCTGTTTCATGGCCACATTTAATCTCTGTTGTTTAGGCTGAACCACCCTGAATACACGTCCATACATTTCCATTGCCCTTACCCACAGGCATAGAGATTTGGCAGCGAGGGAAACACGCCCGACTATCTCTGGACGGAAGTCACTCTGGTTGACATAGTTACTACTTATTTTCTTTAACATTTTGTCGGATATATTGTCTTTATCATAAGCTATCAACTTATTGATGAAATTTGAATCACCTAAAAATAAGACAAAATAAAAATTGTAATACCATGCTAACCATAATTACAGAAGACAGATTAAATTTTTGGTAGTAGGCTTAGGAAATCAAGATACTGTAATTCTACTGAATTTTAACCCAGGTGTGGATTCAGATGGAGAAAATCTCCCTCCCCCGTAACATAGAATCCTGCATCCACACCAGCAACATATACTTATTCATGTGTTGTCATGTATAAAATTAAAAAAATACAAATATAAAAATATTACAATGGCTATCAAATATGCAAATTTGACTTAAATGCAGGTAGGAAATATTTTCTTAAGTGTAACACTAGGAAAAATTGTTTTCAAAAATAATTTTTATTTTATTTTTGCAGATCCCCAAATATTAATTTTAAAAACATTTCCTGTCAATTTCGTAAAGAACAAAACAAAAATAAACCCCCAACGATTTACAATATAATAAAATAAAACACAGTGTACCAAGTTGCTTCTTCGACTCTGCCCATGTCGGTTCACTGCCTCGTAGAATCATGACAGCTTCCATGACTTTCTCTACCTGTGCCGGAGGTCTACCATATGATCTGATCTCTGTTATGTCATTCTTGTTCAATGAGTCTAAAGCCTAAAAAACAAAGACTCAAGTTTATTAATATTTTTTTATTGAAAGAAAGAGACATGGTCAGCACCAGTTATTAAATGAAAGTGTAAACAAAATTATTTTGACATATCTTTAAACATTGCAAACCAACAAATCAATACGACTTCTATATTTTCTGGACTATAGGGTTATGGTGTTTAATGCCACTTTCAACAATATTTCAAATATATCATGACAGCCAGTTTTATTGGTGGAGGAAACCGGAGTACCTAGAGAAAACCTCTGACCTGCCACAAGTCAATGACAAACTTGATCACATAATGTTATATCGACTACATCTCACCATTAGCGGGATTTGAACTCACAACTTTAGTGGTGGTAGGCACTAATTACATAGGGAGTTGTAAATCCAACTAACATATGATCATGACCACGATGGCCCCCTCTGGTCAATAGGTATAATTGGCACATTCCTTATTAACATATAATAGCAAATCAGTCAATAAATGAGTAAATAAGGGTAATAACAAAATTACCGAACACCGAGCAATCTTATAAATGAGTGAGTGATTGTTCTTTAACGCCAAGTGAACAAATTTTCAGTTATGATCATGACCAGAACAAGTTACATCTCAATGAGAAAATTATGATGTCCTCTTTATACTAGACTAAAATGATTAATTGAATGTTCAGTGTTATCTTACTGAAACAACAGTCTGTAGATAGACATGTCGCTACACATAATTCTGATTCCAATCCAACCAGTCTTTGCTTTTACTCCTTAATAATGTGTACTTAGCGGAGTAGCAACAAATACCAAATTTTACAGTCTTTGGTTGGACCGGCACAAGGTTTTGATCCACGATCTACCACACTCAAGGTGAACAAGCTGACCATTATACCACAGATGCTCATTAAATAAATTAGTTATATAAGCTTATTACTATATCGTTATTAGGGGGTTGTCGTGGTTGTGAGTTCAGGAACCCTGTTCATGCCAAGGTGTTCTCGATACAACATTATGTGACAAAGTTTGTCAGTGACTTGCGACAGGTTGGTAGTTTTCTCCGTTTTCCTCCACCAATAAAATGACTGCCACGATATAACTGAAATATTGTTGAAAGTGGCATTAAACACCATAAACCAATCTATTACTGTATCGTCATTAGAATTTAAAAAAAATATAACATGCTCCAAATAATACAAATATTTTGTTTTGATATATGAAAATTATTTTTACATCAGGGTATCAATTACCTCTATAGCTTCTTTAAGAGCAGGCATTGCTTCATCTAAGTCATGTTGTGCTATATCAGCCATATGTTTACACTTGGCTTCCTCTTCTGCAATTCTCTCACTCTTCTGTGTTACAGTCTGAAGACATAGTTAACATAGCCTACAGTTATAACATGTAGCAGAAAAACAATACAACATTAGTTTATAAAGTTTGACAGTGATGTTTAGCAGGGTGATTTATAAGACGGGGTGGTATCTCATGAGGTGGAAAATTTATTAATATTTTACTATCTCAAATCTGAAATCTGGCCTTATAAGAAGGTGGCCTTTGATGAGAGGGGACTACTGCAATATATATTTATCACATTACAACATTAATACTGATATTTATACACTCCGACAAAAGTGAAGCACCACCCTATATTTTTATCGATATATTTTTTTACATCAATACTGTTAAAACAATAAAATAGATATCACAATTTTTCTTACACTTCTTAAAAGACTACACCAAGGGCTCTAAAATTACCAATCTACGAAGTATTTATCATCCTGAAAGACGTGAATGGGGTTCAAAACAGGCGCTGGGAAAACGTAAAACCAGTTTGTCTTTGATGGAAGTTTTTAACATTGCATTAAAATGCAGTCTTCAGATTTTAAGAACTTTAAATGCATCTATTGTGCGTATGTGTAAGGCATAAAAATCAATAACGAGTATATCCACCGCGTTTATTGTGAAGTTCTGTAACACGCCTCGTCATGCTTCGCACAAGACGCCTAAGCCGTTCTTGGGGGAACTGTTGCCACTCCTGTAAGATAGCAGTTCTTAATTCGTCAATATTTTGACATTTTGGATTGCGTTGGTTAATTTTTCGGCCAATAAAGTCCCATACATGCTCTATAGGGTTCATGTCTGGCGACATCGCAGGCCATGGAATTGTCTGAACAGCCTCTTGCTGTAAAATTCGGGCTCTATGTGGCCTAGCGTTGTCGTCCATGAACATTGGCCCGTCAGCCAACGCATGATTGTCGAAATGGGGGACTACGCGTGGAGCGAGCACATTGTCACGGTATTTTTGGCCTGTCAGATTACCATCAAGAACGTACAAGTCCAACTTACAGTCAAAGGAAAAACAACCCCAGACAGTTACACCCCCACCCTCAAAAGCAGTTGTGCCAAACATGTGGTTGTCCTGAAATGAAGTGTTTCGTTGGGGCCAAACCCTTGCACGACTGTCGGTAGGGCGTAACAAAAAACGACTTTCATCAGACCAGTGGACCTGTCTCCATGTGCGAATAGTCCAACCCAAATAATCATGTGACCAGTCAAATCGAGCATGGCGATGACGTAATGTCAACTGTGGACGTTTTATGGGTCGTCGCACTCGCATTCCCTGATGGTGGAGGCGTCTGATTACAGTGCATGTGCTAATGTGGCCTCCAAACGCTAAATTACCACGAAGTGCACCAGCTGTACTGAACGGCCGTTGCCGCGCCCGTCTGGATATGAGCCAGTCCTCTCTCGGCGTTGTTTTGCGAGGTCTACCTGCACGTGGACGGTCAGTAACATTCCCCGTTTGACGAAAACGCTGCATCAGTCGTACAATGATGGAATGGTTAACCCTGAAGTGGTCTGCCACCCTTCTATGGCTAAAACCACCGTTATGCATGCCAACAGCTTGCCACCTTTCTGGTATGGTTAATTTTCGCTGCACCATACCAAAGCAATAGAAAATGAAAGTTAAAACTCTACACACAAAAAATCAGCTTTCGTTCGCAAACACAAATGTTGAAAAGTACACGCACTTTACACACCCTGTCATATACACATAAATAAAAATCGATCAATAACCTGTTTCACATGTAAGTAAGTATGTGTGTACAGGTAACGAAAACAGCAAACCGATTTGAAATAAGTTCATTATTAGAAAAGATATTATTGAAACAAGTCAGGTGGTGCTTAACTTTTGTCGGACTGTATATATTCGTATGACCTTCAAGACATTGGCACTAACAGTATNAAAAATCGATCAATAACCTGTTTCACATGTAAGTAAGTATGTGTGTACAGGTAACGAAAACAGCAAACGATTTGAAATAAGTTCATTATTAGAAAAGATATTATTGAAACAAGTCAGGTGGTGCTTAACTTTTGTCGGACTGTATATATTCGTATGACCTTCAAGACATTGGCACTAACAGTATTGTAAGTAGAAGTTAATGATATGCCTTTAGTCTATGTAAGTTCATATAGTCGGTAACCCACGGCTGATCACGGTCCAATTACTCTTCGTTCATCACCGGTAGGTCAACTGACAGAGAAATCCTCACAGTCATAAATTATTCACAAGTCATTTTAAAACATTTTGATTTTGTTTACCCAAGAGTGATGAGTGGAGAGTATCAGAGTGATTCACCGTGGGTAACCAAAAATGGTAAGTTTATTGCTACAAATCAGTTATCTATGAGTTTTGCTGTCTTCAGACCTACCTTTTGCTGCTCATCAGCATCTCTTTTCTGTTGCACAATATTAACCAGAGTATCAGTGCATTATTAGTCTTGGGTATTTGACGATGGTAAGCTTATTGCTACATAACAATTATCTATGAGTTATGCTGTCTTCAGACCTACCTTTTGCTGCTCATCAGCATCTCTCTTCTGTTGTACAATATTAATGAGATATTCATCACATGTTTTCTGGTATTGCAACACCTTAACCCGAGTATCTTCTAGTTCTTCTGTCATGTGTTTGACCTTGGTTCTTGTCTCATCTATCTTATTCAAACCATTTTTGAGCTTATTGGCCTGATCCCCCAGTTCAGTTCTCTTAGAAGACATCAATCTGTAAGTCAAATAAATACAAGTTTTAGTAATCCTGCTGTTTCAAGTATAAAATATCCCTATAGAAATAGGAGGCCTTTGTGATCATGATCTTAATGTAGTTGGATATTCAACTACCTGAGCAATCAGTGCCTATCACCACTAATGTTGTGAGTTCCAACCCCGTTCATGGCAGACTGCATCGGTGGCTTAATGGTTAGCGTGCTTGCCTCGAGTGCAGTAGCTCGCTGGTTCAAGCCCCATTTGGGTCAAACCAAAGACTATATTGGTATTTGTTGCTTCTCCGCTAAGCACGCAGCATTAAGGAGTAAGAGCAAAGACTGGTTGGCTAGGAATCAGAATAATGTGTCAGAGTGGGGCGACATGGACACCTGCGGATTGTTATTTCAGTGTGCTAGTGTAACATTTTATTTTTTCCTCCATAATATTTTTTTCGGCGGATTATTTTTAATATAAAATATTATCCTTGGACAATATTTCAATATTAAATTTTTTCCAATGCTATTATATATTTTCCAGATGAGGTGGAAGAAATTTAATATCAAAATATATCCGTGGATAACATATTGCACATTATAACTTTTCAACCGGAAAAATTTAGAAGAAATAATCTGATTTTATAAGTTACTAATTTTCTCAATTAATTAATTAACATTGCTGCAAATAAATATGTACTTAATACTAGTGAAATACTTCTTTATTACTGCAGTATGAATCCATTTTTAATATATTTAAACTTACATGACGGTTTGAAGATTACTCAATTTGTCATTTAAATTGACAGTGTTCTGACTATAATTATATACCATATACAGAAAATATTCCTGAACCCTGCTAATGTGGGTCACGGGTCACGTGTCACTGTGAGTTGCATGTGTAGTCTATTTTTATCTTGGACAATAGTTTATAAATATAGAATCTTGACAATGTAAAGGGAAGATGCTATGTTATATTTATTCATTTGTTTGATTCTGGAATATTGTTGATCATTGATTTAAACAAGAA
>MJUT01031555.1:711434-737163 GCA_002080005.1 Gigantidas platifrons
ACCCAAGGATCATTTCAGCAAAGTTTGGTTGAGATTGGCTCTGTAGTTTCAGAGGAGAAGATTTTTTTTTAATTTCATCCCCCCTTTTTTCTATTTTTAGCTTGGTGGCCATCTTGGTTGGAAGTCGGGATCACCGGACACAATTTTGGAAGGGGACCATCCAAGGACCATTCCACCACAGATTTTATGTGAATTTCCTATAGGGTTCTATGTTAAGCTAAGTTCGGCTGTGGGGGCCATCTTGGTCGAAGGGCCAAACCGCCGGACACAATTTTGGAAGAGAACCATCCAATGACTATTTCATAAAAAAATAGTTCTTATTGAGCAAATGGTTTCAGACAAGAAGATTTTTATGGGAATTTCCCATAAGGTCCTATGTTAAATTAAGTTCGGCTGTAGCGGCTATCTTGGTCAGAGGTCTGAAATGCCGGACACAATTTTGGAAGGAGGCCACCCAAGGACCATTCCACCACAGTTTGGTTGCAATTGGCCCAGTGGTTTCTGAAGAGAAGATTTTATGTGAATTTCCCATAGGGTTCTATGTTAAGCTAAGTTCGGCTGTGGGGGGGCCACCCAAGGACCATTCCACCAAAGTTTGGTTGCAATTGGCCCAGTAGTTTCTGAGGAGAAGATTAAAATGTGAAATGTTGACGGACGGACGACGGACGAAAAGTGATGGCAATAGCTCACATGGTCTAAAGGCCAGGTGAGCTAAAAACGGAATATATGTTAACTACTCCTTGCCATGTAGCTGCAGTTAAAATTTGAGCGCATTTTGACTTATACTAAAGCAGTAATGGACAATTGACGAAATTTCTATTTTTAGCAACAGCAGCCATCTTGAATGGAGGGCGGGGTTGTCGGACACAACCACTGATAAATATAGAAGCATGACTTTCTCACTGTGGAGTAAGTAAACGTTTTAATGACAAACCTTGGAGATATCTCTGAGATTAAACAGGTAGTGCATCCTAGTTGGGGTAGGTTTGAACTTGTATTGTATGGCAAAGTACATCTCTATGGTTGCCTTGGTGATGGTATCTCCTATTGGTTTAATATCCTCATCAAACTCTTGTAACTTCTGATTGAACATGCTACCAAATATCATCTTGATCTGGGAATCCTAAAGAGAATGGAAAAATAAATAAAATTATTGATGGTTGTTTAGGTTTATAGTGTTTAATGCCACTTTCAACAATATTTCAGTTATATCGTGGCGGTCAGTTTTATCGTTGGGGGAAACCGGAGTACCGGGAGAAAACCACTGACCTGTCGCAAGTCACTGACAACCTTTATCAGATGATGTTGTATCAAGTACATCTCGCATGAGCGTATTCAAACTCACAACTTTAATGGCGATAGGCACTGCTTGCACAGGTAGATATAAATCCAACTACCATACGATCACGATTACAATGGCCCCTGGAAAAATAATTAAACTTATTGAATTTTCTGCAACACATATATATAAAGTTCTTTGCGCTCTACATGTAATGTGCTGTATAACAGCAACTTGAACTGTATGAAGTCGATGTGGTTGACCCAGACAATAGAACCAAAAGTTGAAACCTTCCTGTCATGTTGTTTAATATCTATATTGGATATTCCGTCATAATGGTAATACATGTACCACATTGGTGATGTAATGGTTAGCATACTTGCCTTGAGTACAGTAAATCGTGGGTTCAAACCCCGGTCGAGTCAAACCAAAGACTATAACATTTTGAATTTGCTGCTTCTCCAGTAAGTCTACAAAATTAAGGACTAAACGCAAATATATGTTGGTTTGGAAACAGGATAATATGTCCAAATAGAAGGACATGTTGCCCAGGACTATTGTATCAGTGAACTAGCACTATAAAAATCAAACTAAGTGTGGTGGTTTAGTACAAGGAGGATATCATTATCATCTCATTGAAATGTAACTTGTTCTCACCATGATATGGCTGAAAAATTGATCATTTAGTGTTAAACAACAATCACTTATTTATAATGGAAGTCTTTATGTGGCAATGTGCAATAAATATGAAATATCTGTAGATATCTATTTTCACAATAACAGTCATTCAACAGAAGAGATAATGACCAATTTATTTATCAAACTTCATATTTCAAGTTTAGTCAACAGGTTATATCTACATGTATTTGGGAAAGTTGAACTTAATCATTGTAATTCAACCCAAAAAAACTTAAATGTAGCATTCAATGACCATGAAAAATAGAATGCTTACACAATTTTTAGCATAACTTTCTTACAAAATCTTATTGTAAATTTCAGACCTGATTTTATGAAGCCAACAAAAAAGCGGAAATTGGCAAGCGGAAGTATTGAATATACTATAAAAAAGGAATCGTAATGGTAAAAACGGTAAAATCCGGAATAAAAAAAGCAGAATTCCACTTTAAAGCGGAATAAAATCAGGTCTGAAATTTGGAATGTCATTTCAAAACATCAAATTTCAAAGTTACAAAAAAAATTCTAACAAACCTGAGGGAAGGTCAAGTTAATAAGGTTAAATCTGCTCTGAAGACGGCGAGATATCACCTTACGTCCTCCTCCAGGTGGCCCCATAGCTGCTATCAAAAACATTTCCTAGAATGAAAGTTATCATCAGTCTATTATTAGCATAGAAACACATTTAACTGACACAACTCCAATCAACAAAAAGTCTGTCTAATATATATGATACAAAACAGTGACGTTTTAGTTGTCCCCTCTAAAGAGGGTGGTCTGTAATATCAAATGTCCCACATGAAAGGTCCACGGATTCCTGGTGAAAATAATTAATACTCAAAAACATCAGGTTGAAATCAAGGAAAACTACTGTGATTCCATAGCTATGACAGAAAAAACTTAAATTCCAACAAAAATCAAAATTTATGACAACCCACCAATTTAACTAAAATAAAATATTTAATGTATCTTTTTTTCTTTGGCAATACACTAACATCTAACTACATCCCATTTGTGATCACATCAGGGTTCATACATTTTCAAGCGATCAATCAGCCATGGACCTACTAAATCTGTAGGTATCAAAACCGAGTACATGCCAAGAGTTGTCATCTAAATGGTCAATATGTTTAACTGTCTTACATATGATTGAATGGTTAAAGAGGAATGAAAGGTTACCTGACGTGACCCCAAATGGATGTTGTAGATGCTACAAAAATTTAATGATTGATTGATTGGTGTTTAAGGCCAACTTTAGCAGTATTTCAGCTATATAATAACATGAACAAATTTAACAAATTAATTACCTCAACTACAAGACTCTATCAAATATATTTGTGTACAGTCAAACCTGCCCATTTGGTCACCTCTATTAAGCAGTCACCTGTATTAAAAGGTTACCTTTTTCTTGTCCTGTCATAGTAAATTTCATGTGAATTGAACCTCCTTTAAGAGGTCACCTGTCTTATAAGGTCACTTTTTCTTGGTCCCAAGGGTGACCTCTTAATACAGGCCTAGGTTTGACTGTATATTGTTAAAAAAAAGATACAACAAACTTATCAATTCAATCAAATTAGGCAACACACAAGATTGAAATGTCATCTAATTAACACAGCAGAAGGACATTCCACCACCAGGTCATGTGACCATGATTATAATATCACATGATGTCCTTGTGTTTCAGCCCTATAATTCAGGCAAAACAGCTTATTCAAAACAGAATAACAGAAAACATGAAAATACTGAGAAACATACCCTGATTTCTCTGTGTACTTGTTTTTCTCTGTCATACCAGAAACCATAATCCAGCCACATTCTGATTAATTCTAAAGGAGGTTGTGATCCAAACTGATCTTTAGCAGGCATGTTAAAGTCATCCATGAAAGTGAGAAGTTTCTTACCACCTATAGGTACATATACACCCTTTGTTCTCTTCTCTACTCGACTTTCTATGATCTCTTGTACTTGGTTTGAAGTTGTCTGTAAAAAGAATTATTCTAACCAATAATAATATGGATTAGGCACAGCCTACATGCGAGCATCGCATCTACGCATAGACATGTACATGTATTTTACTAGTCCACATTCACTTGAAGTTCCAAATATAAAAAAAAATAAGAAAAGCATTTTTTGTTTATTTTTATTTTTATTTTTATTTTTGAAACTTCAAGAGACTGTGATGAGTCAAACGTCTATCATTTAAAAAAAAGTATCCTTTTCATCCGGGGGTCATGTTGCTCGTATGATACAATATGTTTTATTTCCAAATCATAGGACCCATAAGGGCATTAAAAGTATAAACATACAAAGAAAGAATCATAATTATATAGAGTACACCTCAGGGGTGGATCCAGGATTTCAAGTTAGGGGGGATGCACTTAAAATAATCGTGTCGAGTGGAGCGAGGCACGAAATTTTTTTGGGTAATTCGTGTGAAAAATCACGTTTTTACGTGCAAAAAAAAATCTGATTTTTTCCAATTTTAGTGNAAATCATGGGCCCCATAAGGGCATTAAAAGTATAAACATACAAAGAAAGAATCATAATTATATAGAGTACAGCTACACAATGACATATCTATCACAACACATTAAAAGTAATAAACAAGTAATAAACAGTAATCATGTTGTATTTGATGCTAGATTGCTGTCATTAATACAAATTATCTTTGATAAATTTGCCCACTGTATTAAGTGTTGATTGATTGATTGATTTTTGGTGTTTAACATCACTTTCAACAATTAGAGAACCACCAACCATGGGCAAGCAACTGGTAAACTGACGGCTGCGAGTCGAGTGCACCTTTTTTGTAATTTACAAAGCCGGGCGCGAACCCACGCCGTATTGGTGATAGGCGTGTATGAGTTGCTAGATCCAGCGACCTAACTCATTGAGCCACCCGGTCCCCTATTAAGTATTGAGATATTTTCATATTCATTAAAAAAAATAATTTGTTCTCACAACTGATTGTATGGAAATTTTTAACTTCACCCGCCACTAAATCTAATATATTTTTCCTATCAGTTTCAAAATGATTGCATAAAAGTAAAAAAATGCATTTCATCTTCTATCTCACCAGTATTGCATTTTTTGGAGAAACGTTCATTTCTAGGAGTCTTATTATAATGCGCAACTTCTATACATGTATTTAATTTATGGGCTGAAATACGTAATTTACACATAGCTCTCATTATGTGTTTATGTACATGTTTTGTAAAATAAATGATGAAAGTTCAAAACATTGAATTTTGACATGATTATTTGTAAAAATGTTGGTCCACCGAAAAGTCAATGATATAAGAAAACAAATAATAGTTTTCATAAAGAAACATCACCCTTTTCAAGCACTAATCAATTCATAACTCCAGGATTTAATGTAGCTGCGGAACCATAGCTCTTTCGGTCCTTGTGAAATTTTCTGATAGGGCGGACCCCGAAAAAAATGACCTAAAGAGCTACGGTTCTGCAGCTAGATTTAACGTAGCTGAGGGTCCGTAACTCCTATAAATCTTTGGATATTTTTTTTTTTGTGGACAAAACAAAGGACCATGATAACGAGCTACGGTTCTGCAGCTAGATTTAACGTTACAGTAGGTTTGGTAGCCCACACTCAAAATTTTATTAACTTCAGTATTATTAGGAATATCAGTAATTATGGTGGCACATACCAGATTTCAGGGGCATTTGGGAGCCCCTGCTAATATATTTCAAACTTTGAAGTCATGTTTTGTCCGAAATATGTTCTTTTTTGGTAAAACAAAATGAAAAGGCTGGTAATCGCTCTTATAATTTTTGTCCATGTTCTACTCGTTTACTGCCTATAAAATATAAGTTAACTTAAACCGTTTGTAGTACTCCATAAATGGCCACATATTGTCGATTTGTAGGCTTATAGCTGCAAACTAGGCATATCGCAGAAAAATGCTTATAGCTGCAAACTAGGCATATCGCAGAAAAATGCAACGTTTTTTGCACGGAAGGGCACTTGATAGCTAGATTTAGAATTAAAGAGAAAATCATAGATATGCTGTTAAGATAGCAATTTACGTTTTAATACTTTCACTGATTTAAAGCAGTTTTCTTTTATATTTTTTTTTCGCTCCTTTCGTCATTGTGTCTTGTAAAGCTAGATCATAGCAGACGATATTTTTGCATCACACAAACGACAAGACTTTGAATGTTTTTTTCTGTCTCATGCGTACAAAAATGTATTTAAACGGGTTGGCAACTGAATCAATATTGTTTTTAAAAAATCATCTTTATACTCCTTTTGATCAACGAAATCGTGTGACAGCTTTAGGGGCGAAACAAGAAGGTCTAACGATTGTCCATTTTTTAAATAAATTAATTGTTTCATGTAAAGAAGCTGTGCGGTTTCCTTTCTAATTTTTTGGGTTATTTTTAAACTGGATAGTTATTTTTTATTCAAATTAAAAGGCTGTTTCCTGTATTTCACTCTGTAATGATCATTTATCTAACCTTAAGATAGAAATACATATATTTTGCTAATAGATATAACCTATGTGATACAAAATGTTGTATATGATACAAGATGTACTTTAGTAGAAACTAACTTTCGTGACGTCTTAGGTTAGGAATGCGAGAAAACCCCAGTGACCTCTTTGTAAACATTGCGGAATCTCCGTTAGGAAAATCTCAACGTACTCGAGATTTATCTGACTAATTTTAAATATAAAGACATTCTTTTCACATTGCTGGGAACTGCACCGTTCAATACATAAACAATTATTCGGCAACCAGCTGTAAATCGTCACCAACTTGAGAAACGCAGGGCAATGATTGTTTACTCTAAACAGTGTCAGTGACAGCGGTCATGAAATGAATGACGTGATGCAACAATACTTGTGTGACGTAAACTATAGCATTTGTCATTTTTTTAAATAAATTAATCGTTTCATGTAAAGAAGCTGTACGGATTCCTATTTTTTGTTTGTTATTTTTAAACTGGATACTTATTTTTTATTCTAATTAATAGGCTATTTCCGGTCATTCGCTCGGAGTGTCCATTCTATGCTGAAACTTAAAAACCACTTCCGGTTGGTATTGTTAGTATATTGATTCATCTCCTTACACATATGTTGCTGCTTAGCTCGCATCTTGCGATGCTCGCTATCAGCTATACAGAAGAAATATGGTAAAGAAACTAGTATTTCTTTGCAATGGTGCAAATTATTGAAACTTGTCATTTTTCAATTTATTTTCTTCAGATGACCAATCAAGTTGCTTTAATTAACATTTACAATAACAGTCCCTATTAAAATCTAAAAAAAAAAAGAAAAAAAAAAAGGAAAATATTATCCACATTTAAAAAAACACACTTTCTCAAATACGAGCTGTAAGACAATGGAAGTGATTATACACAATTTTTTAAAACATATTATTTTTGCAAACAAAAGAAACCATTATTCAACATCATAATATTTAATGTAGTTAATTTGTTAAATAGTTGCCAACAAAAAGAAATATGCACACAAAAATTCACAAAATAACCAATGAACAAGGGAGATAACTCTGAATAATTTTGTTCATAACCAATAATATGCTTAAAATAGATTAAGAAAACTAATTTCTTAGGTCCCCTGCAGTTTGTTATAAGTAAACTTTACTGCAGAATTAAAATTTCAAAAATCATTTCCAGCAAAATACCTACATGAGCAGATATATTTATGTTGAGAACAGAATATGTCTTGGGATCTATTTTTTGTAATGTCTCGTTGGCTACTGATGTCTTCCCTGTTCCAACTGGTCCCACTAGTAATACAGGACTGAATGATTTAATCAAGGTAGACACAAGAAACTGGTACCTGACTGTATCCACTGTTGGTACAATCAACTTGTAGAATGGAGTGCTGAAAAATAAAAAGTGTTAATAAAATTTCTTAGCTGCCATGCATGTTTAAAACACAACGAAGAATTAAATTTCCACTTTTTTTTTATATACATGTACATTTTTGTATATCTTTTATATTTCATCCAATCAGAATTTATAATGTCATGTCATGAAATATTCAGATGGAATCACAGATGGAAGGATGGACAAAGCAGTAATGATATGTGTCTCATGAAATATTTGCCGGTAGATTTAATTAAACAATAGAAGAACATGTTCAGTCTGGCAAAACTTCTTACAAACAAACTGTCTATACAGACTAGTTCCCCTCTTATAAAGCCACTCTCATCAAAGATCAGCCCATTTATCAGGACAAATTTCAGATAAACTGAAATAGTAAAATACTACTAAATTGTTTCCTCCTCAAGAGAGACCATCCCTCCTAAATGACCATTTATTTTTATTGCAGAAGGGGGGTGGCTTTTCTTTATAAGAGGGGGACTACTGTAGAACTAGTACGGTCAAACCTGCTCATGAGGTCAACTCTATTAAGCAGTCACCTGTATTAAAAGGTCACCATTATCTTGTCCTGTCATACAAAATTTGATATGAATTGAACGTCTTTTAAGAGGTCACTTGTCCAATAAGGCCACATTTTCCTGTCCCAAAGGTGACCTCTTAATACAAGTTTGATTGTATTTGATTAATTCTTACCTTGGAACATATTTCCATCCATCTTTCAGTTTGTCATCCCAATGAATCCATGCTTTTCCTTTGGGTTCTACATAATATTCATATATTGTATCTCTATTTGGAAAAGTTCCTTCCATTTCTCTGATATAATTATCTAACTTCTTCCTTCCATCTTCATCCACAGAGGCACCTATTGACCAAATCAAACAAAACAAGAACCATAACTCCACCACTCTAGCAAAGCTGTCTTCTGATTGGTCTGTTTGATCAACTCCATTCTCTGGAGTAGCTAATGCATCAAAGAGTTTGCACAGAGATCTTACTCCGTTCATTGGAGCAATAACAATGAGATCTTGACAATAATATGTTTTGAATGTCATAATCTTCACAAGATATTTTTCAAACAGTCTCTTTAGTTCCTCAACAAGAACCTATGAATAAAAAAGGTAATATAAAACCTATATTATATTCCTCAATTGCAACAGTTTCCCATTCTTTACTTCAGGATCCCAACTCCACCTCTTTAAAGTTTCATTTAAAGTGATTTCATACAAATTTCTACTGAAATTTTTTTTTTTTTTAAACTTTATATGAAATTTGAATCCCAAGAATGTGTAGATACAGTCAAATAAACATTGAGTATAGACATTCATTTGACACAACTATCAAATAATAGTATTATTGTATGTATAGATTTGTGTTATGTTATGAGTGTTTGATACCACTATCAACAGTATGTCAGTTATATCACATGGCTAGGTTTATTTGATAGAGGAAATCAGAGAACCAGAGCTGTCGAAAATCGTTGGACCTATCGGACCGTCGGACAAAATATTGACTAGGTCTGATTTAAACTACTTCGCGTCAGACCCGATGTCCGGAGCAATTTTTCAGTAACTTGGGACCGACAAAACGCTTGAAGATGACCGGCATCATTACTTACTTTCGCTTCTCAAATTTGTCGTTTATTGCAATCTCCGATTTTTGTATATTTTCGTTTACAAAATATTACCGTATTTAGGGTTGCATAATGCGCATTGGTGCATAATGCGCACCCACTCTTGGCCTTGAAAATCTCCAGAAAAAAACTTGTGCGCATGGACTTTTGAAAAAAATCGTGGTCGGAAATGTAAGAATTAAATGTCAATCGTATATATTTTTGATAGCTTTGAGCGTGTCTCTTCTTCTGAGTGAATATTAGAACTATTTATATTCTTTAAACTTGAATAATATTGAAAAATATTAATTGTTTTAAGTTTTAATATGTCGTTTTCCTACAATTTTTTTGTGTCCGGATGTTTAGTAGTGGATACGAAATGTAGCACAACATCGGTAAATACATGTTTAAATTCCGAATCTTACCGCAATTAGGTTATACATATATAATAATTAATTCAGCGGTAATAATAATTAAAGATCAAATAAAAGCAATCAATAATTATCACTTATTAGATTAGATTGTTAAACATTGCAATGCTTGTGGTGAGTAGTTGCAAATATTTTTGTTACATACATCAAAGAGCGCCGACAATCGGATTTTTTTTTATCTTTTAAAATTGACCCTACTAATTACTAATTGTCATAATTATTACCTTTATTGTTAATCAGATTATTATTGATATGATTAAAATTGACAAATCTATTTTATTGTTTCTTTTCTTTTTATTTCAATCTTTAATTACTTATATAAACATAGCCTGACAGTCTATATCGTGGATAATGGATTATGACACTTATACACACTGATTCTATTCTTATCGGCAACACAGTATTGATTATTTTACGCATGGTCTGTCACACTATCTTGTCAGGTAATACATACAATTGGTGTATTGATTTTATTCTCGAACAAAGGTAAACCTTTACAAAAACGATTTCACAAGACAGTTGTAATTCATCACTAATTAATACATTATTAGGCTCATTTTATTTAATTCATTATTTTTGTGGGATAGTGTCAAATATAAAAATACGAAACAGACGACTTTAAAAAAAAAACGGAAAAAAAAAATAATGGCCGACATGTAATTTTCCGGTCTGAAAAAGAGTGAAACACATTGTTCTTGTCTATAATGCGCATCCCTCCTACAAAATAAATAATCTGGGTAAAATCCTGCGCATTATGCAACCCTAAATACGGTAAACTGATTTAACATGAACCATAAACCAGTATCCGGTGACTGCACATGTCAATATACTTTCTTTTTGTCCCAAGGAACTTTTCGCCCCTCAGATCTTACTTTGTCAACAGCACGTTGATCGTTGTCAGTATCGATCAACTATCCACTGATTATTATGTTTACGAAAAATAAAACTAATTAACAAATGGCTGCGTGAAAGCTTAAATGAATGTCTACAAACAAAGGAATTTTTTTATGATGAATAAGGGTAATAACAAAATTACCGAACTCCGAATAATCGTCCAAAGGGACTTTAGGGGCGAATTATCCAATCGGGACAAAATTAAAATAGAATAAAAAATGGCAGTGCCCACTGCCTGGCCAATTCAGTTTGCAAGTGGGGCAAAACCAGGGGTTAAAAGGAAAATAAGTAAAACAAAAACTGAAGTAGAAACCAAAGAAAAAAGAAAGAAATACGAAAAAGACATGTGTTAAATGTATTGTATGTTTTTTGTTTACCATCCATTGTTTATTTCTGTTTGTTGACTTTCCACCTTTTCCATGGATAGCATGTTATGGGTGTTTTTGGCTATGAGTGCTTCATTTTGAAGTATGTAGGTTGTCAGTTATCTAATTGATTCGGTCCTATTGCTACTTATGAGAGGTAACACCTTGAAACATGTGTATAGCTAGCATTATGCAAACTTGGTATCTTTGTTTATTTCATACACAAGTCTATTGTATTGTATGTATATTTCCACATGTCACACAAAAATGTGTTGTACTAACTTTGAGTATTCAAAGGTATCACTTGAAGCTGTAAACAAACCATTTTATAGATTTAGCCAGTATATGTGTAATTCAGTTGAAGTTATAAAAAAAATGTAGGTCCGGCAAATGTTTGATAGGTCTAACACATTGTCCACATCTGCCAGACCTATTGTCTGACAGACAGGAAAGAGATTTCGACAGCTCTGGAGAACACAGAGAAAACCACTGACCTGCTGCAATTCACTGATCAATTGAATCACATGAACTTTATGACTGTGGAAGAGGCACAGATCACAAAATATAAAATCTTTTTAAGTTGTAATAATTTATTCCGCATACATAATTATTGTCAATTTTCTGTGGTTGTGATTGGTTATGGTTATGGTTGAATTTTTAACAAGTTACTGAACATGAAAAGTTTTATTCCAAATTATTGTACTGGAGTCTGGGAAAAGAGACCCCCCTCTGTATTTTCAACCAAGTTTCTTAAATTCTTTTTCATTATATTACACATAGTTTTTTTTTTACAGTACTAGATTACGGCTACATTTACTTCATCATCTTTTTTCAGTAACCAGCTTTCAACAAAAGGCAGCCATTTCAAGTCTTCATAATCAGCATAAACCATACCACATCTGGACACAGTTGCAGGGGAGGCAACTGACAAATCTTCTACCTCAAACAGTAATGACACTTGATCAGGAAGTGATATTCGTTCTCCATTTATCAGTGTCAAGACTTTATTATCATCCATCAGAGAATTCATGATCTCTATCCACATAGTGTCCACTGGACCATCAAATACAATCCACCGTTCATCAGGCTTGCCATCTGAAAGGAGATGTTTTTGTCCTATTAATATACATGTATATTGGGGAGAGAGATCACTCATATTCTCTATTAAAGAACAATCATACAAAGTCTATCTCTCTCTGCTAAGATAAGACATTTACATACAAATGCAGTGAAACCTGTCTTAGGTGAACTTCCATGGGACAAACTTTTGTGTTCAGAACAGACAGGTGTTCAGCTTATACTGGGTAACTTAGACAGGCTTATACTGGGTAACTTAGACATGTTTCGCTGTCTAATGTAATGTGAAATTCAGTCAAAAAACATTATGCACCAAAATCATATTTATGTACAGATTATATGCACCAAATATTTCATTATTTATCCTCTCATTTCATATAATTTACCATTCCTGACATATATTACTTAATGCAGTCTATATTTACTAGTAATTTATATAAAAGTAAAACCTACCATTACAAGCATTCCTAACAATACTAGACAATACTCCATCAGTCCAATTATTGCTACTGAACTCAAATTCTCCATATAATTCTCCTAATGACAATGCTTTTGGATTCAGTGGAAACACCTGGTAAAAATAAATCAACTTTTTTTTTACATTTTTTTTTAAATAGGAGCTATATCCCTCACTGTGATATCCCATATCCCTTTAAGGTGGGCGAAAGCTTTCAATTTCATAAAAAGTTCAATGAAAATAACATATATTTTCCATAATATTCATGCAATTTTAATGACTAGAGCTCTTACTAAAACAGGTATTATTTTGTCTGTCATAAAGATGAGGACTCCAATGAAAAACATATAATTTTTAGAATCAAATCGACATTGTATAATTTAGAATAAAATTGCTAATGTTCAAAATGTCTATTCTACCCCAAGAAAGTCAACTAAACTCTGCTGAAAACAATTTGTGTAAACACAATAAAATTGTTGGTCAGAAAATATTACAACAGATTTTTTTTATTTTTATCTAAAAAACCATACCTTTACATTATTGAAGTCATAGTCCCCCTTTCTAAACAGAGATATCAGTGCTCCTTGTAATGTCTTCCAAGCGACCGTCTTCCCAGATTGTGTACCACCGACTATCACCACAGAATGGCGGGATGATTTAGTCTCGTAGAGTTGCATCGTCTTTTTGATGGAGTGTTGGTTGGCTTGTAAACCTTTACTCTTCAGGTCTGCTACAATTGCATTTTTTATCTGAAAGGAAAATATATTCATATGCAAATATGAGATGCAAAATTGTTTTGGATCTGGACATGCTCAAATTATGAATGAGTAAATAGACATTTTGCATATTCCCAATTTGATTCTAACATTATACTTTTTACAGGAGTTGTTTCCCTTATGACAGACAAATTAGTACCAATTCTAGAAAGAGCAACAGGAAGGACAAAGACTTTAAGTATGATTTTCTTACAATTTGTAGATATTTGAACCTTGACTAATATCAGAGGATAATTCTATAGCAACTAGACAATTCACAAGTTGTTACAACATGCATTTTGTTTATAGATTATGATGGGAAAGGCATTGAACTTTACATGAAATGGGAACTTTTGCTCAATTTAAAGGGATATAACTCTTATACAAATGTGCAAAAACGTATGAATTTAGAATCAAGATGGAAATGTGTAAATGGTCTATTACAGCTTACTTGTCAAAATTGACAGACGTTTCTAGTACAGTAGTTCCCCTTGTTTTTAGGCCAGATTTCAGCACAGGTTTCACAGTATCTTAAATATCAAATGAATTATTTTCATTGTTTAAAGTGTCAAATTTAACAAATGGTAATTTCTTGTGCAGTTCTCCTCCTCTTATCACCCCAGATTTCCGATGCACTGAGATAGTAAAATCATAGTAGATTGTTCCCCCTCAAGAGAGGCCACTTTTTCATTGCAGAAAGGACGGCCTTATAAGAGGAGGGGCCACTGTATTCAGAAATATATAGATACATTAGTTGAATAAGCCTAGGATTAATTTCTTCTTCGTAGTATACAATTTTGCAAAGGTTTACATCGGCAATGAATATTCTGCAAGAGACAATATTCATACAATACTGACTAAAAACCAAATTTTCATAACAGACGTTCTCCATTATTGGAGTAAAAATCTGATACAAACCTTGGCTTTTTCCACCACAGGTACTTCTATACCTGGAAACAAGTCAGAAACAATACCATTAAACAATGGAAGATCAGCAGACGTCAACTTTGCAACATTCATATCTTTCATGGATAGCAACAAAACCTGAAATAAGAGAAAAAAACATATATACACTCAGACAAAAGTTAAGCACCACCCTATATTTTTATCGATATATTTTTTTAAATCAATACTGTTAAAACAATCAAATAGATATCACAATTTTTCTTACACTTCTTAAAAGACTACACCAAGGGCTCTAAAATTACCAATCTACGAAGTATTTATCATCCTGAAAGACGTGACTATGATGTGGCAAAAATGGGGTTCAAAACAGGCACTGGAAACACGTAAAACCAGTTTGTCTTTGATGGAAGTTTTTAACATTGCATTAAAATGCAGAGTCTTCAGATTTTAAGAACTTTTAAATGCATCTATTGTGCATATGTGTAAGGCATAAAAATCAATAACGAGTATATCCACCGCGTTTATTGTGAAGTTCTGTAACACGCCTCGTCATGCTTCGCACAAGACGCCTAAGCCGTTCTTGGGGGAACTGTTGCCACTCCTGTAAGATAGCAGTTCTTAATTCGTCAATATTTTGACATTTTGGATTGCGTTGGTTAATTTTTCGGCCAATAAAGTCCCATACATGCTCTACAGGGTTCATGACTGGCGACATCGCAGGCCATGGAATTGTCTGAACAGCCTCTTGCTGGAAAAAAATTTGTACAATTCGGGCTCTATGTGGCCTAGCATTGTCGTCCATGAACATTGGCCTGTCAGCCAATGCATGATTGTCGAAATGGGGGACTACGCGTGGAGCAAGCACATTGTCACGGTATTTTTGGCCTGTCAGATTACCATCAAGAACGTACAAGTTCAACTTACAGTCAAAGGAAAAACAACCCCAGACAGTTACACCCCCACCCCCAAAAGCAGTTGTGCCCAAAATGTGGTTGTCCTGAAATAAAGTGTTTCGTTGGCACCAAACCCTTGTACGACTGTCGGTAGGGCGTAACAAAAAACGACTTTCATCAGACCAGTGGACCCGTCTCCATGTGCAAATAGTCCACCCCAAATGATCATGTGACCAGTCAAATCGAGCATGGCGATGACGTAATGTCAACTGTGGACATTTTATGGGTCGTCGCACTCGCATTCCCTGATAGTGGAGGCGTCTGATTACAGAGTGTGTGCTACTTCTCCTTCTGCCATTTGATTGCCTCCTTCATCATGTTGAAGATGATGCAATTTTGTACTATGTGGCAGCCTAGAAAAATGGAGTATATAAATTATATAAATAGTTAAGATTGGAAAAGGGGGGGGGATAGTTTGTGCAATAAAACTATTTACAGTTGAGATCAAAGATCTATAGGGACACAATCCTGGCCTTGAAAGCTTCAGGTGTGTCCACTTCCACAATGTCAGGTGGTAAGGCATTCCAGTCATGCACCGTCCTAGGGAAGAATGACATTTTCCTTGTATCGATGTGTGACGACAGGAGTTGGAACGATCGATTATGTTGTTGTCTCGATCGTCGGTTTGGTGGAGTTAACCGGTTTTCTTTGCTGATGGCAATAAGCTCTCTGTCAATTTTGTACATCATTGTTAGACGTGCATCTTTCCTCCTGTCTGATAAAGGTCTCCATTTCAGTCTCTCTAGCATGTTACTCACACTAGACCTATTTCGATGATTGCTTGCCACGTATCTAGCTGCCCTCCTCTGGACTGATTCCACTTTGATAGTGTCGCATTTGGTGTAGGGATCCCATACGTTACTTGCAAATTCAACCAACGGTCTTACAAGAGTGAAATATGCTTTTTCCTTTATCTTGATGGATCGTATTTTAAGATTTCTCCGTAAGAAGCCTAAGGTCTTGTTTGCTTTGTTGGTTATATTACTTATGTGTTGGTCCCAGTGGAGTTTGTTTGTAAAAGTGAGTCCGAGATATTTCGCTGATGTTACTAACTCGAGAATATGACCGTGTAAAGTATAGTTTGAGTCGATGGGTTTTTTCTTGTTTGTGACTGTAAGAACTGTGCACTTATCAGGATGAAATTTCATGCACCACTCTTCCTCCCATATGCCAAGCTTGTTGAGGTCTTCTTGGAGTGTTGCTACGTCACTGTTGTTGGAGATAGTGAGATAAGCTATGGTATCATCAGCAAACAGCCTGACTGTAGACGATAGTCTTGATTGGAGGTAATTTATGTAGTAGATAAATAGACTGGGTCCCAGTACAGATCCTTGTGGAACACCAGAGTCGACATTTACCTCATCTGATGAGGTGCCATCAATTACTACAGACTGTTTCCTATCATTCAACCAGTTCTTAATCCAATTGGTGGTTCTGCTCTCTATGCCATAGTGTGTCAGTTTATGGATAAGTAGGCTGTGGTTTACTTTATCAAATGCTTTGGCAAAGTCCATAATCAAGATGTCTGTTTGATTCCCGTCTTGAAGATTTTTTGATACGTCGTCTACGAATTCTAGGAGTTTCGCATGAGCGTTTTCGTCTAAATCCATGTTGTAGAGGGTATAGGATGTTTTTATTTTCTCCATGGTTCATGATGTTACTGGCAATGATGTGCTCCATGATCTTGCAGCATATAGATGTAAGGGATATTGGCCTGTAGTTTTCTGCTTTAGTTTTTGGGCCCTTCTTGTAGACAGGCGATACGATACATTGGCTGTACGCCAGTCATCTGGTATGTTTCCGGTTAGCAATGATTTTTGGATGATAAGTTGTAATAGTGGTGCGACTTCAGTGACAAGTTCTTTTAGTATTCGTGGTGATAGGTTGTCTGGTCCTGGTGCCTTGTATGGATTGAGTTGCTTAAGTAACTTGAGTATTCCATTTACTGTGATGTTAAAATGCTAATGTGGCCTCCAAATGCTAAATTACCACGAAGTGCACCAGCTGTACTGAACGGCCGTTGTCGTGCCCATCTGGATATGAGTCGGTCCTCTCTCGGCGTCGTTTTGCGAGGTCTACCTGCACGTGGACGGTCAGTAACATTCCCCGTTTGACGAAAACGCTGCATCAGTCGTACAATGATGGAATGGTTAACCCTGAAGTGGTCTGCCACCCTTCTATGGCTAAAACCACCGTTATGCATGCCAACAGCTTGCCACCTTTCTGGTATGGTTAATTTTCGCCGCACCATACCAAACTAATAGAAAATGAAACTTAAAATTCTACACAAAAAAAATCAGCTTTCGTTCGCAAACACAATGTTGAAAAGTACACGTGGCACTTTACACACCCTGTCATATACACATAAATAAAAATCGATCAATAACCTGTTTCACAGGTAAGTAAGTATGTGTGTACAGGTAACGAAAACAGCAAACCGATTTGAAATAAATTCATTATTAGAAAAGATATTATTGAAACAAGTCAGGTGGTGCTTAACTTTTGTCGGACTGTATATAAAGAAAAACATGGGATATTTTATTAATAATCTACAAGAGTAAAGTCCTGGACTGGGTTGTACAAACCTCAATTAAATTTAAGTGTCTATTAAAACTTAATTGACACTTAAAGGGGGATTTGCGGTAGGCCACCGACAAAATTTGTGGGCGGAGCTTATCATCAAAAATCCCCGTTGATATGAACAGCATATTTATGAAACTGTATGTCACATGACCAACGTGACCTAAAGGTCACATACCTCAGAGATTTGGATTTTCAAAGTGATTTTTATAAATTTTAGATTTCACGAAAAATATAATTTTTAATCAGACTGAAAGTTTTGTAGGGAGGAACACTAGCAACCATATATTTTGCTCCAAAAGTAACGGTGAAACTATGTATCATTGATTTTTCCTCCTTGAGATAAACGTGGTCAAAATAATGAACAATCTGAATGTTTGCTCCACCCACAGCTATTTATACTCACGGTCCCGATTTAAATTGACTTGAAATGTATGTGAATTTAATTTACACTTAAGGTTTAATTGAGACTTAAACTTAATTGAGGTTTGTACAACCCAGTCCTTGGATGCAAAGTTTAAGTAGTTACTTTACAAATGTTAAATCTAAAGCCTTCAAAATACGGATAGGGTTATGGTGTTTAATGCCACATTCAACAATATTTCAGTTATATTGTGGCAGCCAGTTTTATTGGTGGAGGAAACCTTAGTACCTGTAGAAAACCACTGACAAAATTTATCACATAATGTTTTATCGAGTACACCTCACCTGAAAAGGGATTCAAACTCACGTTAGTGAAAATAAGCACTGATTGCATGAGTAGTTATAAATCCAACTACCATACGATCATGACCACAATGGCCCCCTTCAAAATAAAAACAAAAGATAATGTAATAGGAATTTGATCATATTTGTAAAAATACAGGTATAGTTTATCTCCTCTGGCATTCTGATATCGAAAATAAATCACAAGTAACCGAACTACGCAGTAATTCATCAATGTGTGTCAGTGTGTGAATGAATTATCATTGATGTACAGTTATAACTAAACTCTCATCTCTATACAGACCCCTTCATCAGACCATGTAGGACAACCTTCTCCGAGGTCTAGTATATATCAATACAGACAAAGCTCTAAACAAAAATCCCTCACCCATAGCACATAACTGAACCATTATCTATATACACACCTCTTCATCAGACATTACAGGACTGGACCTTCTTAGTGGTCCAGCATATCTCAACACAGACACCAAAGCTCTAAACTCCACCCAGAACAAATAACTAAACCATTATCTATATACACACCTCTTCATCAGATATTACAGGACTGGACCTTCGTAAAGGTCCAGCATATCTCAACACAGACACCAAAGCTCTCAATCCAAAGTCATAGTGGTCTTGTTTAGATAGTTGCTGTTCTGCCAAAGAGTATAAAGTATATGTTTTCCTTGCTAGACCTTTACAGTTATTAAATCCCTCACAGAAAAGTATGATCTCTGCAATAAGTGCCGAATCTGGTGTAACCATGGCAATGGGACGGAAAATTGCCTTCAGATTGTCCGGTAGGTCTGTTCTTCTGGAACCAACTGAAAGATAATTTTGTATTTTTGTGCAATGTGCTAAAATGACCCAAAAATATTAATAAAGCATTTTCATAGTTTTGTTCTTGATAAAAATATTTCCAATAGTCCTCATATTATAAGGCTACTCTATTTGTAATGAAAAGCTAGTGTTATGAAAGGAGTGAGGGGGACAATTTAGTAGTATTTAACATTTGAAATATGGCCTAAGAAGAGGGGCAATCTTTGGGTAGGAGTGGTCTAATAAGAGGGGTCACCTTTTGTAGGAGTGGCCTAATAAGAGTGGTCACCTTTGGTAGGAGTGGCCTAATAAGAGTGGTCACCTTTGGTAGGAGTGGCTTAAAAAAGAGGGGTGACCTTTTGGTAGGAGTGGCTTTGTAAGAGAGGGACTACTGTGTTGGTAATCAAATTTTGTGTGTCATTTACATGTGTAAATAGTCTTAGGTGTCAACCCTCCCTTTTCAGGAGGAAGCCTCTCAAGACTTTTTGAAATCTCCCATTTGAGATCAATATACCTCGAGAGATACTGAAATCTCCAACTTTTAAGGTTTACCTCTTAATAATTTGTTTTTTTTAAAGATTTTATTTTAAAGGTGATTAAACTATGAATTTAATTTAATTTAAATAACATTAAAATTCTCCACTTAGCTCCAGTTAACTTCCATGTTGATGGTCAGAGGTCAACCAATGAAATCAAAAGTTCAATAAATTGAATCTTGTTCATTTTACTTTTACTGAAGTGGATTAAAAATAAGCAACTAACCTGGATTCATAGTTATAAAGATTCCACAGGTTGCTATTAGATTTATCTCCCTTCTTTCAAATGTAAATCTAGGTGTACGAGCATATAGTGCACTCAGTACAGACAGGATCTGTTGAGCTACCACTGATAATACATCTACATTGATACGGTTAAACTCATCAAAACAACCCCATGCTCCTGTCTGTACAAAAAACAAGCATTTTAAATTTTAGAAATAATATTTAATTTGTTTTCAGCAAGTTGGAAAATAAAGTTGAAAAAACAATTTTACCTGAAAACTAGTTGTTTGTCTCTAAGAACTGGGAATTATATGATAGAATATAATAGACTGTAGTGCTTAGTGAATATGACACTGATATATAGTTTATTCTAATGTAGTTGTTTAATATTCTTGGTTTGTGATTGGACAATATTGTAATTTTCACGATATCAATTCCACGGTTGAAATCGCACGAGATATTTTTAGAATTAGGGGTTCAGCTGGAAGGAAACGTCACCTTGAAAACATGTTTTCAAGGTAAGCATTCTAATTATTTTTGGTGTGTCATATTTACAACAATACACCAAAAATAATTAAAATGCTTACCTTGAAAACTTATTTTAGTTAAATTCTATCAAAATTGAAGCGTACACGAAGCCAAATAGCGTCTGATCTTTACATTTTAAACTGGAAGTCTTCATATGATGTCATGTTGTTTATGTGCCAGAATCGTCAACCATATTTCGCGGAATTTTATTTGGTGTGATTTTTAGACCCAGGGATATGCAAGAATACATTTTTATGTTCAGTATTGCATTAGAATGGAGATAATTGTATTGTATTTGAAAATTTCACAGCATCAATTGTCGATTTGATGGTCGCAAATATCTGTTTACTGGCTACGCTAACGTGTCGCCAGTAAACTAAATTTGTGACCATCAAATCTCTAATTGATGCCGTGAAATTATCAAATACAATACAGTTATCTCCTAAGTACAAAACAATATATTACCCTGAGCACCTGAATATCGCTGATTTACTTATTTTTATTAATGAAATAAACAAATAAAACTGTCCAATGTCAAGAATTGTTGATTATTTCCAGCTTTCAGTTTTTCCACTGAAAATGTTGTGTTTATTTATTAATATAATGGTTGTATCTTTGGTAATGTTTCTGCTTTAACTGTGTTGAACTACATGTTGCTAACACTCAAGAAATGGTTTGGTCTTTTGAAGGAATATTTGATTATTCAGAATATTCTATTATACAATATGTGATTAAGTGGAGATGACAATTGCCCATTGTATTGTCTGTACTTACAGATTCTGATTACCCCTATGGTATCTTACAACTTTCTTCCTGTATCTACTTTCAAGACAGCCACTTAGATCAATTTATTAGTTTGGTGATAGTAAAATAACTGCAATATGTTCAGAAATAACAAAATATTATTTTAAAACATAGTTGTAATAATCTAAAAATTGTCGTGGTTAAAAAAAAAATAGAACTGAAAATGGCATTGTCTCTGGAAACCTAAAAATATAAAGATCTGAAAGGTTTAGTACTTTACAGTGAGGATTGGGGAGGCTTGGAATCCCATTTACAGATTTAACTCCACCACCTTCTGATGACTGTCCCAAGCCAGGATCTGGATGTTCAATGCCATAAGTCATGGCTTTTTTTTAATGTCTTGAGGTGAGAGATGGTTATTTATTTATTTTTTTTTTATATGGGTGGTATTGTTGACCATCACTGTTTAAACTTTCTTTTTATAACTATATCATACCTGTGCAAGACCAGAGAACATTCTTCCCATAGATCTGAAATCTAGACCCTCAGAACAGTTGACCACAATGACATACATTCCAAGTGCCTTTCCCAGATCTTTAACAGTCTCAGTTTTACCAGTACCAGCAGGACCTTTAGGACTTCCTCCTCTATGTAGATGTAAAGCTGTCGTCAATGTGATGTAACAACGATCGGTCAGCGGTGTAATGACCAGGCGTTTAGAGTTCAGATATTCACATCCATATCTAAAGTCAGTGTTTGTCTGTTTTATAACACAAACATCATCATTCTGGTCCTATAGAAAAAAAACCATATGTTTTAATTCATCATTTCAATAAATATAAAATTTAAAGAGGGCCATGAAAATCTGCAGGCCTTTCAGTGAGGGATGGTACCAGGTAATAATGGTCTTTGGTACCTCCTGATTTGAAAGAGTGCTGTATAAGATATTCATGAAAACTTTTTAAATTTTAATAAAAAGTACTGCCTGTAACTAGTGAAGTACTGGTAGACTTGAAAAATATTGAAAGCCCTGAACCTGTAATTAATTAACCTCCTTTTATTATCATTTAGAATGTATTATCAAAATAAGAATAAATAGCTGGAGGAAAAATCAGCAACTTCTTCAATTCAATAGTGATAAACTAACAAATTGCCTCATATCATTAAATTTCTGTGAAAAATTCTGGTTTTCTAACTAAACTGAAATATTATTAATGTACATCTTGTGTAAAAATTTGGTTTGAATCTATTTGAATGGTATTGATAAAAATAATATCGTCAGCTTTGAATGCTAAACAGCGATAATGTCTGTCTTGACCTTCATAACTCTCATAATTACATATAAAACCCCACAATTTTTTTCTTTGGTTTTTTTTTTTCAGTAGTACATAATAAAATAAAAAACACATAAGGTTACCTTCTCTATGTAATATCTAAGTTGACACACCCATTCAAATGCATTCTCATCTGAACATCCAGATTTAATCAATCTCTCTATAATATCTCTAGAATGAACTTCTATGGTGACAAGAGCAGTCACTTTGAGTCTGAGAATCTTCGTCAAATTTGACCTGATTATTTCTGAATACTTGTTAAGTGATGTAATCTAAAAAAAAAGATTTAAAAAAAAAGCATGTTTAGAGAACACCTGGAAAGTTATTTTTCCATGTTTTTAAAAAAAAATCTATATTTGATGAAAAGTGACAGTTACTAAGTAAATACTGGTAAATTGATACAATAGGTTAAATTTTGAAACCCAGGAAGGAGGGTTTTAAACTGGCAATTTAGGGCAGATGACCAATGACCACTCATATAAGGCAAGTTGGATTGCACAAGATAATCTTCACTTTTGTTAAAATTGTGTTGACTTCTGTTTTGTCGTTTTCTTATTCCCACTACCTTTGACAATGTTAGGTTAACTGTCTTTCTTGTCTTGGAGTTTTCTCTTTCCCAACTTCTAAGATTAGACATTTCCTGCAGTTTCTTTGTATGGATCTTTTCAGTCACACTGTCAAATGGTTCAAGTTTACCCTTTTTTTTTTCTTTTTTTTTTCATATTCACATTTTCTTATCCCCACCTTCTGACAAAAGACTCACTATTCAATAATAGGCCATTTCTGTTTTTGGCTTGGGTGGTCTGTTTCAATACATGATTTCTAACAGATAAATTACATTTTAAAAAAATGCATATTATTTTGAAATCTTAATGGTCTTCTGTAACACATCAGATAAAGTGAATGTAGAAAACAATTGTTATCTTAAAAAATGTAGAAAATTGATTGTGTGAACCTTATTTCAACTTTAAATTTTGATATTTTTCAATAACCCAGAAGTTCTGTCCAACTATTACGTCCGTTACGGTCTCCAAACTATCAAAATATTTAGTTATTTATACACGAAATGACACTTACGCTGGATTCTAAACTTTTGTGTACTCATAAACGCATGTCATCAATATTTGCTGCAACCAGAAAAACAATATGGCGACGAGAGGAACATATTCTGTGTCCGTCCCAGTAAGTTATGTCCATCACAGATAAACAGGCGTCATGTATATTCCACGATTATTGTAATTCAAGCTAAATAGACTTCCCTAATACTCTCTTACATCGGTCTTTTAAAATTATATAGTAAAAAAGTAGTAAGTGACATGAAAACCACGACGAGTTAGGATGGCATGTTGTGATAGCAGACAATCGAACACAGATAATTTTACATGGACGTTACATTTGGACTGAATCTCATAATTGACTTTTCAATCAGTACTGATACACTATAAGCTTAAGACACATGAACATTTGGTATGTTCTCACAATGACCTTATTAATTAGGCTTGACATAGTATCAAATTACTCTATGCAATGGTATTTTCCGTCCTACAACGTCCCATCACAGGTTTTCTGTCCTGCATAACGTCCATCACATATTTCACATTTGATGATTTTAATATTCATATTGATAAAGAAATGAGTTATTCAACACCAGAATACAAGTCTTTATATGTGTTTTGTTATTTGAAGGAAAAAAAAAAAATAATAGTGTACATGGTAGGTCACAATTAAGAAAAAAATATATGAATGTCAAATTTGGCCATTACACCTCTCTTCTGTTTTTATTGAAAAATGGGATATTACATCAAAATTGTTACACTTTTTAATGTTTTATTATATAGAAATATAATTACTCTAAATGTAAACATCTGTATATCATCATTCCTGGCTTTAATTATTATATTGGAGACAAAAAATCAATGCTTTTCCATCTCTGTCACGTCCATCACACATTACAATTTAACTCGTTACCATGGTAACAATATTCATAAAGTTATCTTTCTAAAACTTTTTTCTGGTAGTTTTTATAACAATTAACCATAAGGAATAGAAAAAATAATGTTATTGTACTCTTTATTTTGAAGATTTTGTTACCCTATAATGGCCCATTACTGAATAGTGAGTCAAACCTTAAAATATACCTGTTTTTTCTTCATTGTCCTTAGAGCTTTCTTATCCCCTCTGGTTCTAACATGTTTCAGCGCCCTCTCAGTATCACTGGTCCATTGTATCTGACTAGCCACAATACAAAGTTGTCCAGGGTATTCCCTCAGCCATTTGTCCTTCTTGGTCTTTTTCTGTGCAGCTTTGGTGGCTACCAATCTATTCATCAAAGTATCGACCATGCCTGCCTCAACATCACCCAGCCAATTCTACAAATTATGTTATATACAGAAATGCATATCTGAGGGGGTAGAGTTATGGTGTTTAATGCCACTTTCAACAATATGTCAGTTATATCATGGCAGTCAGTTTTATTGGTGGAGAAAAACTGGAGTACCCAGAGAAAACCACTGAAAACTTTATCACATAAAGTTGCATAGAGTACACCATGCCATGAGCGGGATTCAAACTCACAACTTCAATGTTTATTACCAGGTAATTTCTGATAACAAGATTTAACACTACTGATAAGGGATGGCATCCTGATACCCATCTCCAGATATCTATTCAAGACCTAGAGATTACACCAGTTAGTTCATCATATCTGCCAAGTTTTCCCTCACCCACTCAGTCTGCACTAAAAACCACTAGCCCTAAGCCCCAGTCTAGTCAAAATTGCATAAAATTTACTTAATCAAATAAAAAAAATTCTTCTAAAATGCTATTCAGGCAAGTTTGTCAAAATGTATTTGGCACAGATTGCCCCCAATAAGTCTGGTAGTCATGATATAGCTGAAACAATGCTGAAAGTGACAATGATAAATGCCAATAATCTGACCCAACTCTATTTTTATTAACAAGATATCATTCAATATCACTACCCCC
>MJUT01031555.1:737181-759324 GCA_002080005.1 Gigantidas platifrons
TTACCCATCATGAAAAAATTGAAGCAAAGAATTATAACATTTGGTTGAAATTAAGTATAAAATAACTATGAAACACAAATCAGAGGTAGCAATACCAAAATATATATTTTTTTTTTTAAAGTATGAATAATATGATCTACTAAATATATTTTAGGAGCAAGGCGATTTTATTTAATTTCAATTACCATGACAATTGATTACCTACCTCTACTTGCCCATCCAGAAAAACTCCAGTATTGATAAAATTAACTTTTTCTCCATCTTCAGATTTCATAGATATAGCCTTTATGTGTTTTCCCTACAAAAAAACATTTCTTCACTAAAAATTTCAAACAATTAATAAATGTCTGAACAAAAGAAAATCCATGACTTTGTCAGCAGACGTACCAACTTTTTAAATTCCATTCTATAAAATAAGGGTAATAACAAAATTACGGAACTCCGAACAATCTTCCAAAGGGAAAGACAAAACTCATAAGTATATAAACAGACAAAATCAGTCAACAACTGGAAAACTGGGAAAACCGTAATGACCCTCACTTGGTAAAGGCATTTCCAAAGAAATGGTGGGTTGAATCAGATTTTACGTCGCCAAACCTCCCGCTTTCATTACGGTTCAAATCAGAAGGTATAGTAGTTTCAAGTATATTATTGCAGTCAATTTCATTGATCACATTCCATTTCCTATGCAGTACCAATCTGATTAAACTGTATGAAGAAACCACATTATGGGTCACATGCAAGTGACCCTATGACATGAATATCTAATTTTATGATAAAAAAGGGTTATGACTTTTTTCGACCAATCGGATTGCTCGTAACAAACAAAGCAGTTTAATTTTAAATTATAACCCTTTCGTGTTCACCTAAGCACAATTTCCATTGGACGGTAAAATAGGATCATTATCATGTTACCCGTAATGGAGTTTCTTCAGATCTCCAACTTCATGATATATCAGTAAATGGGAGAGTTGAGTGAGAGGTGTGATTTTAATCAGATTGATTTAGAACTCATCTTAAACCAATCTTATTTACCTTAAGTGCTCATTAATAACAAAAAAATTTGGTACCATTGAATATAGAGAATTTTACATATTGGTCCAGTTGAAAAGAAAACTCTACCTGACTGAACTATATTCTAAAGGACTATTGTCATGTTGAATCTATAAATTTACAGATACTGACTGGACATTATCTCCTTAGTAATTATTAAGCTCTACTATACCAGATCTACAAAGATTACTATTAACTTACATCTGATCTATCACACTTAGATTAGTTTTAATTATTGACCATAATACAAGAGTGTAAAACTAAGATTTTTCTGAACAATAAGTTATATTCATTTATATTGTGGTGGTCAGTTTTATTGGTGTATGTAACCGGAGTGCCGGAGAAAACCACAACAATAAGTTATACGTGCACTTCAGGTCTAATTTGTGCATTCGAGATAAAAGATTGTTTTTGAAGTAATTTAAAAAAGTCTAAACCTATGGCCAGAAAATATGGTATTACAATGAAACTTGTCTAAATAGAACATCTTTGGGACCAACTTGGAATAGAAACATGTTTGGTTTATACAAGTTAAAATAACAAAGATTTCCTACACTGGGATTTTATTTAAAGTTCAGTTTATACAGGAATCAGTTTTATTCAGAGTTTGATTTAGACAGATGTCACTTTACTACTTTTAGATTTTGTTGGCTTGGTTGGTTTTATGGTGTTCAATGTCACTCTCAACAATATTTCAGTTATATCGTGGCAGTCAGTTTTATTAGTGGAGGAAACCGGAGGACCCAGAGAAAACCACTTACCGGTCGCAAGTCACTGACAAACTTTATCACATAATGTTGTACACCTCGCCCTGATTGAGATTCGAACACATCATAACATCAGTGGTGATAGGCACTGATTGAACAGGTAGTTGTAAATCCAACTATCATACGATCACAGCCATATCGCCCCTGTTCTATTTTTAGAAAAGACTAAATTTGCCATACATACTTCCTTCTTGATCTCCAAGGTTTTGATGTTATCAAACAACTTCTTCAGATGTGACTGTACAGCGTTAGGTGTCTTAGATTGACCCAGTATTTCAAGGAGATCATCATTAGATATAAAGTAAAATCTAGGAAATACTCCTCGTTTCATCTCCAAGTATGCTTCTAGTGACTTCTGAATTCCTTCCAACTTCTTGTTCATTTGATTAAGTTCTTCAAGTAGTCCTGAATAAGTTCACAATTTAATTAATAAATTAATTAATTAAAGGTGATGAAGCATTCAGGGCTATAATTGTCCTCATAAGCAACTTATTACTCGAAACATAGCATTGTCAATCTTAAATAGCAAAGACAAGGTAAAAATTTGTTTGGAAATAAGTTTAGTATTTTTGCATAATTAGCATTGTGATGTATTGATATATCAGCTCCGCTAATATAACATTTGTGTCCAGGATATATAGAACACTGGCTTTTATCATTTTTTTTGCTTGCCTAAAAGTGATTTATTGTAACCATAGTCAGATAAATCGAGTAGTACAAATCTCAGTTATTTGCATCCCAGACAAAAAAAAATAGGTAAAAAATTATAAAATTATGGATAATTGTCATTTTTATACAAGTATATGATGTCAGTTTAATGCCAAGTGAGGCTTTATTAATTGGATGAGTTTTTGCATTTGCTTTTGATTTCTTAAAATTTTCTTATATGCTTAAAAACCATGCACTGATAATGAGAATGAGGGCTAAGTTTTTTCCATCTAATGTGTGTTCCAGATGGCAAAATTTTTGTGATATTTTTTTTTTTACAGAAAACTGATAATCAAAATTTTCTTTTCTTAAACTAAAGTTTTAATTTCATCATGTTCACAGTGAGAATTTAAAATATTTATATGGATTTAATTGGTAGGTCAATTTTCGTGTTGACCACAACCTTTTAAATAGACTTAATGCTAAATAGAGATAATTTTTAGTAGTCAAGGAAATCACACTTCCAATGATTTCATAATAGTAGAAAATTAATGACCACTCAGAAATGTCATACTCAATGTTACATGTGATAATGACTAGTATCTAAACTAGTGGACTATCTTGTTGCTCAATCTTTAGTTTTCAGTGTAAAGTTTCATGGACCATTGTTTGTCCATTTGCAGTTTTTCTTTCGCCATGAATATAGCTGAGAAATTGCTCGCTGGACGTTAAAACACCAATCAATCAATCAATCTTTGGCCATTGTATTGTCTATCCTTCTGTTTTACTCCTTTGGTATCTTCAAACTTCTCTCAAGCCTAATAATCTTGATTGATTGATTGTTGCTTAACACCAAGTGTGAAGTAAGCAATATCTAAGTTATATTCATGACAAAACAATTTGAAAACATGGGCCACAAATCAAGGTAACGGTTGTTTTGTATACAGAATCATTTAAAAACTAAAAAACGTAGACATAAAATTTAACCTTCGTGATGAGTACAACGTAAAGCATTCCTATCACTGTGCATTCTACTCATGATGGCTTTCCATTTCACGTTCATATCATCAAAATTTGATGATTCCTTTGGCAGCTGTTTACGTATGTCTTCTCCAAGAAATATATTCTGAATTAAAAAAAAATATAATCACACATTTTTTAATACTTGTTTACTTATTTCTAATCTAAAATTATATGGCAAACTATAAATTACTCACTAAAATTTCACACAGCATAAAGTTAGCAATACACATTATATATACAACAAAATGTACAACTTCGCATAAATTTTGTTTTCTTGTTGATTATTAAACTTGGCATCTGAGATATATATAGATTCTCCTTCAGTTGCCCATGGGTTACGATATTTCTCCACTCAAAGAGAGTTGAATTTAAAATTTTAACCACAAGCCGTCAGGCGAGTGGTTAAAATTTTTTATTTAATTCTCGAGAATGGAGAAATATTTGAAATGAATGCAGGGAAAGGCACGAGACATTTTAATCCTCTAGAGGATTACATATTTTTCCACCATTGGTTCAGCGGGGTTAAACGCCGTAATAATGGGAGAAAACATTTTACACACCAAATAACATCTAATGACAAAGTACTGATCCACTATAGGCTAGGGGCAGTTCCACAATTATTTTAGGGTATGAGTAATTAAGCTCATTGTTGAAGACCCTATTGTAACTAAGAAATGAAGAACAGCAATTAAAGCTTTGTTCCTTTAATTTGTGTCTCAGTGTAATGTGATTGTCTCCCATGTTCATTTACATACATATCCTTTCTTATAAACTGACCAGGCATAAAACCAAAGATAAATTTTAGAGTACAGAGTTAACAGTAACATCTGTATAGACTTGTAATAAATTTTCTTGTCTTCACATTATTGTATTCACTGTGCAAACCTGCCTGCAAATTTAACCTATGTCTAACCCCCAAGACTATTTCTTTAACAGATTTGAATTTTACAATCTATCATACAGATGGAAACAATTATTGTACATGCACTAACAGACCTGGTTTATCCATACTATATAATTCTATATATACTTTTTCAAATATGTATAAGATACAGTACCTTTGAAACAAAATAAGAGGCCCATATTGGATGTAACGGATTTCTTTTTTGGCATGGGTACTCAGGTGAAGGCTGAGGTGTGAATGCAGAAAAAGAAACATGTTATATCCAATACAGGCAACTTCTTTTGTTTCCATAGTAATGTATCTATCTAACTTGTACAATAATGATGCTATAATGTAGTTAATAAAAAAAAAGTTGTGAGAACAGTTTTTTTTTGGTGAATGAGTTTACCTAATTTTCCTATTACAACATTGGTCAAAATCTTAAGCTGGTTCATAAAAAGAACTACAAAAAACATCTGCTTGTATTAGTGGTCTCTAACTAATATTAGAGGCCACATTTACAATAGCATTGCTGGGGTATCATTGTACAACTGTATTTAATATACCTCTAAGTACATCCACTGTTTCTGTACCAGCAGCAGAATCTCTACAACTTCTAAAATGTTTGATAGAACTTTCTCCCATCTGTCTACATCCATTTCAAAAGCTTTAACAAATCTGGAAGCTTTCATGGATGATAACTGTATCTGATTTTCATCCAAGCAACGGAAAATATTGTCCACACTCCTGTAATGGTTGTATCTATTTATAGTTCATGATGCAATCATGACTTCAGTTTCACATGCTAATTTAACTTACAAAAAAAAGATGTTGAAAAGGATTTTTTTCAAAGGAGTTTCTTACTTCAGGAATGATCTGAACCTCCACGTAAAATAATATAAAAAGTGATAATGCAACCTTAAAGTTTTTATGCTCTGATGATATATTTTGTATACTAATGCATGCAGTGTTTGATAGGCTAAAGCCAGGAGCAAAAGAAATAAATGAAAAGATTTTGACTAAATAAATGTTTTTGCATCATCAGTTTAATATGACCTTTGTCCTTGTATGGCTTAAGATTTGATATTCCACACTTTCATGCATACATATACCTATCTACAATAACCGTTGTTCTAGCATGATGGCATAATTTCAAGGTCAGTAATATTCCACTTCCTTTATACTTACACCAGCTTATAATATCTGTTGTCCTTGTACAATCTCAAGGTCAGTGAGGTCAAACACTCTATATTATGACCTTTGTCCTTGCATGGTACAATTTCAAGGTCAGTGACATACTTCATCATGCATACTTATACCAGTTTGTAATGTCCTTTGTCCTTGTACGGTACAATTTCCAGGTCAGTGATGTCAAACACTCTATATTATGACCTTTGTCCTTGCATGGTACAATTTCAAGGTCAGTGGCATACTTACGCCAGTTTATAATGTCCTTTGTCCTTGTATGGTACAATCTCAAGGTCAGTAATATTCCACACAGCTTCTATTGTTCCAAGTCCCTACAAAAGTGCAATACATTTTTTTTTTTTTATTAATTTAGAATGTCTATTGAAACCCTAATTTTAAAACATATTAAATTTTACAAATATAGTTGCATTGGCTTGATGGTTAATATAATTCTTGAATGAACAGGAGGTTTAGACACGACCCTCATTTCAGATAATTTGGCTGCTCCCATCAAGCATATTGCAAATTCTCATATTTGTGCTAGTTATACATGAAAAACACTGAGAATTTTGTTTTCCAATACTGTAAATAATTTATCGAAATTACGTCAAGGAGTAATATATAGTGTAACAACCACTTGAAACAAGGAGAATAAAACAGTCGCTGATGCTAGATTCTATTGCAATGACAAAAACTTAAATAAATTTCGTAAAATTATTCACATGTGAACCAAAAGCTGTATTAAATATTAAAAAATGATTGAATAAAAAAAAGTGCATTTAAATAAATAGTGATATCTGCTATCAGTATTATTTTGATATGATGAAAGATATTATTGAACAATTAAAATGTATCTTTGAAACAAATATTAAATAGGGTTAGGGTTTTGGTGTTTAACACCACTGTCAACAATATTTCAGCTATATTCTGGTCGTCAGATTTATTGAGGGAGGAAACCAGAGTGCCCGCACAAAACCACAAGTCACCGAAAAACTTTATCACATAATGTTGTATCAAGTACACCTAGCTGACCGGAATTCGAACTCACAACTTCAGTGGTGATAGGCACCGATTGCATAGGTAGTTTTAAATCCAACTACCATATGATCACGATAATGGTGGTCTCCAAATATCAAATATAAAATACATTGAAATTTGAGATGTCAAAATTTCTGGAATTCAATACTCAAGAACTCAGAACAGATACTCGCGAGTACTCGAGTACTCGGAAGACACCTCAACATTCTGAAGAAATCTATGACCCGAGACTATGACTATCATTATTCTGTTGATTATCTGTTGAAAGACAAAATTAATACCAAATTACGTATGATCCGACTATACAGATTTGATGACCAAATAGATACAATATTTTTCTCTGAAATCCTTTGACAATTTGAAGAAAGACCAATACCAAATTGTGTTTTTCAACCAAACATTTGACAAATATACGATCAAATAGATACAATATTTTCTCTGAAATCTTTTGATGATTTGAAGAAAGACTAATACCAAATTGTGCTTTTTAACCAAACATTAATTTGACAAATATACGGCTACAGTGCAATATTTAATTGAGAATGAAAATTTAATCTTTTTAAATAAACATTTATTACACAATTAATCATCAAACATACCTATAAAGAAGTGACAGTTACAATTACCTGCATGATTAACAATCAAAGGCAAATACGGCTTAATTGTAAGTTTAATTGAACCGTAAACAACACAATCACTGTACAAACATCGCTATAAATACACCTAATCAGTTGTATGGGGTTCATTGCAGAGCACTTTAATTTTGTTCTTGTTGAGAAAAATTATCTGATCTACAACTTCGGATGATAGTCTATTTCCAAGTTTTGTTACAATTAGTCCTGCAGATGAAAAAATCCTCTCCAAAGGAACAGATGTTGCCGGTACTGCTAACACACGTTTTGCAATAACTGATAATCGTGGATATTTGGTTTCTCTATCAGCCCAACACTCGAGTGGAGATTTTTCTAAGTCAGACTTGTCAAACAGATAACTTTGTAGCTCTAGCTCTGTTAATTGTGCATCACAAAGAGTGCATTTGACAGTATTTCCATTTAACGATCGTTTAAAATAATTCCATACCGCTGATTTTTGTGGAGGCATTTTAACATACCGATTTTATTTCTAACAACTTAGAACATACGGAAGAAGAAGAAGAAGAACTGTATTCTTATTTGTTCACACATAAACTTTACTTAGAGAATATTCAAAGAGAAAAATGAAAGGGAAAATGTCTAAAGATAAAAAAGTTAGGCGAGTATTCAAGTACGAAAATTGTACTCGATACTCGGACCTTCCGAGTGATACTCCAATACTCGAGTACTCGTTGACATCCCTAATTGAAATATATAAATAAATCCATAATTTATCTGAAATCCAGTGTAATACTTGCTTAAGACCTCCTCCACACCCATTAAAAAACTTCCATGTACATATTAATGTGCAGCAATGAGGAATTCCTCTAAAGACTGACATAATTTCTACCTGTTCTATGACCAACTCCTTGCTAGCAGCTCCTGAAATGTCATGTATCAGTTCTGCATAATTGTCAAATCCAAACTCAATAATCTTCTCCAGGGTAAACTCATCTGACTTAGGGTTAAAGTCCTTAACCATCTCAGTCTATCAAATAATCAAAATAATATGTAAAACTCATCAGACTTAGGGTTAAGTCCTTATTATCTCAGTCTATCAAATAATAACAAATAATATGTAAAACTCATCTGACTTAGGGTTAAAGTCCTTAACCATCTCAGTCTATCAAATAATAACAAATAATATGTAAATTTATAAAAATATATTTTTTCCTTCTCAAGTCTTATATTCAAAAAACCAAAACAGAAACTCACCTGGTTTCCAATTTGACTTCTAAAGTTTATGGAAAATGGGAGTGTCACAAATAATTTTGAAAGTTCGTCAATCAAAGATCATTTCAGTTCAAAGATTTGACGTGATTATTTTTATAATATGCCTAATTTGTATAAATTTGCTGATAAAAAAATGAGTTGTTTAAGTATTGATACTGTACCCTAATTTTAGCCCAATGTCTTGGTCTCATGGCTATATTCTTCAGATCATTGACAAGTGGCATGGTACGTTTGAACTGGTCCAAACGTTTTTTACTGGTTTCTACGACTTCCCAGTTTCTATCCTACAAATGTAAGCTTCATTAAAGTGAATGTAATCAAACAGATATGTCATCAATACACATATCTGGTTTTAGGCTGCTTTATGGTGATTAACGCCACTTTCAACAATATTTCAGTTTTATTGGTGGAGGAAACCGGGGGAACCCAGAGAAAACCACCGACCTGTCGCAAGTCACTGACAAACTTTATCACATAATGTTGTATTGAGTACATCTCGCCATGAACAGGATTCGAACTAACAGTGATGATAGGCACAGATTGCACAGGTAGTTGTAAATCCAACTACTAAACAATCACGACCACGACAGCCTCCATACATGGTTTTAATTTGAGTCTGCACCAAAGAGTATAAAATACACATGGATGGCAGAAGAGGAATTTACCACTTGGGCCCATTTTCATGCTTTCAGATGCAGTTGAATTAATTGTCAAACATGTGATATAAAAATTGCACTCCCAAATAATAGAACATTTAAAAGAGGGTTTCCGAGTGGCTGGTTTTATAAGATGTCTTTAAAAAATGTAGTTCAGGACCAGTTAACTGAAATATTTCAGTGGACAATTATTAAATAGTAGTGTACTTCTATACAGTAGTCCTCCTCATATAAGGACCCTTCCAACAAAGACCACTCCTCTTATCAGGCCAGATTTCAGATGCACAGAGATAGCAAAATACTAATATATTCCACCCCTAAAGAGAGGCCACCCCTCAACTTACAGCTAAGAGTTTGCTACATTTATAGAGTTTTTTGTGTAAAGCTATAGATGTAGCTTCCATGTTCTCCGTCTGCAGATCCATAAACTTGTTGTCTTTCCATTTAGACCATAAAGACTCCCATTCTTTGTTGATCAGCAATATATCTTCTATGTACTGTAATTCCTACAAATCAATAAATAAAATATATGAAATGATTGAACATGGTGCACTGATAACCTGTTAGAAATACAGTTAGTTTACGTCAAATGAGTGAGTGAATGATTGTTGTTTAATGCCAAATGAGAAATTTTCAGCTATACCATGGTGAGAACAAATCATATTCAATGAGATGATGATGTTTCGCTTTGTAGTAGACCAACATTCTTTGTTGGAATTTGTCATAGCACTAGCTCATTGAAGCTGACAAGTCTGCAGGTAGAAATGTTGCTGCACTCAGACACATTATTCTAATTCCGAGCCAGGGAGTCAAGGTATAATAAGTAAATTTTATATTAAACAAGTATACTGGTACAAGCACAGAATTTGTGAGTGAGTTAGTGAGTGATTATTGTTTAACGCCAATTAAGCAATTTTTCAGCTATATTATGGCGAGAACAAGTTAATTTTCAATGAGATGATGATGAAGTCTGCTTTGTTCTAGACCAACATGCTGAGTTGGATTTTTATAGTGCAAGCTCACTCAAACAACAGTCCGCAGGTAGACATGTCGCTCCACTCGGACACATAATACTAATTCCAAGCCAACCAGTCTTTGCTCTTTCTCCTTAATGCTGTGTGCTTAGTGGAGAAGCAACAAATACCAATTTTATAGTCTTTGGTTTGACCCGACCGGGGCTCGAACCCACGATCTACCACACTTGAGGTGAGCACGCAAATCATTACACCACCGAGGTGGTTCAGATTTTTTGAGATATCTAGATATTACATAAAAGGATTATTACTTAAATGGTTATGATGACTAGAATACTTGTTTAAATCGAATCTAAAATACTTCTTTTGTGAGCATGAAACTGCAAAATTCATTTTATATAATTTGACATAAACTTGAAATAAATAGAATCTGTTTACACTCTACCTTGTCAAGGAAAGCAATATCTTTATTTGGTGGTTGATCTATCTTGAAAATGTTGAGACCATTACGAATCTCTTGTTGTGTTTTCTTAAAGGCCATGACTTGGTCCTGAACATTTCTAATACTCTCCAGGGCCTCTCCTGTATCAATGGTACTTGTAAATGGTCCATTTTTCTGGAATTGGTCTAACAAGTAATGTACTTGCTTTTTGAACTCTTCTGACTGGGCCAATAACCCAGTTTTAAAAATATCCTGTAAACAGATGACATATTTAATCAATCGTATGATATTTATTTTATGTTCTTTGATGTCTAAATATCCTTTAAAAATTGTATATAGTATAGGGATAGTTTTGAAAAGGATTAATGCAGAAATGAATCAGCTAGTTCTAAAAAAAAAAATAAAACATAGGTCCTCAGGAACCTGTATCCTGCATGACCTTCCAATGATCACTCAGTTTGGGTTCAACAACTTCAGTAATTTCTGAGTAGAAGACATTTGCAAACTTGCCCCATCTGGACTTTTTTAAGATATGTTTAGCAGTTATGATCATCTAGGTTGGAGGGCTACAATAATAAAGACTATCCAAGAAAATTTGGAATATTTAGCCACGTGGTATCAGAGGAGAAGATTTTCAAATTATTTTTTGTCAATAATTCGGTTAATTATCATATTTTCAGAAAAATGCTTTATCTTTCACTAAAATCAGTAATATACATATGTCATTCCTTTCATTAGAATGGAACTACTTTTCTTACTTCAGCTCAGTTGGTAAATAAAATGTGGCTTTATTGGCTCTGTATGTGTGTTTTACCCCTATGTTATATTTATAGTAAAAGCAGCCATGTTGGATTATTGGGGGATTGTCAGATAAAATTTTGGAGGTAAGCAACCTAAAGGATGACTTAACTCAACTTTGGTTGAAATAGCCTTTAGATTTTTGAAAAGGTTCACACTGACAGATGACAGATGAAGACTGATGCCAAATAACAGCAAAAACTCACATGATCTTTATGGTAAGATGAGCTTAAAATAAAATAACAAAACATATTCAATAAATAATTCAATCAGCTATTCCTCATCTTTCTTACAAAAGGTTAAACAGGCATCGTTTGAAATTTCTTAGTTCTATTTAAAGGTACCTTGTGTTTCTTCAACATGGCTTCTGCATCTTTTAAACACTCCTGGAACACATGCCATTCATTACTTAATTGGTTTAGTTTTTCTAAGTGCTGAAATATATGTGTTTAATTGGTTAGTAAACATTACTTCAATATTTAAAAGCTCATAACATAAAATTTATCAATCAATCCCTGAAAAGGACTGCAACAATAAAGTGAGTGAGTGATTGTTGTTTAATGCCACTTCAGCAATTTTTCAGCTATATCAAGGCAAGAACAAGTTAATGTAGGAATAGAAGTTAAAGTGCTCAATAGACCATCTGAAAATTTCAGACTCGGATTCTAAAATTATACATTTTGACACATTTTTATAAGAGCTATGTTCCACTAACGTAAACAAAAGGGTCCTTTTTCATGCAAAGTTCAATGAAAATAACATTTTCTTTTTTTTCAATTTTTTTTTCGATGTTGTAACTACGTGTGAAGTTTCTAATAGCTATAAATCTACCCTCTGATTGTTTACAAAGTTCAAATATCTACAAATTATAAGAAAATATTACTGAAATTCTCTGTCCATTCCATATCTCTTGCATGAAATGGGTACCATTCTACCAGACAATTAAGGGAAATAACTCCTGAACAAAAGGCTTAAAAATATTAGATTTTAGAATCAAGTCGGAAATGTCTAATGTTTACATATTGATAGCCAATCGTGAGTAGTGTTCACAATGGATTTTTCAGATCTAAGATTGCAAAGGACTTTTACACAGTAAACCTTGTAAATCATGGTGTGACAAAAGGAATTTCTGGTCACCCATGTCACCGCTACAAGGCACCGTCTACTAAGATGTATATTTATCTTTTGAGTGACGATTACAATATGAAGAACAGCAATAAAAGTGCTGTTCCTTTATTTCAATTTGTGTCTGAGCATTAAGTTGGATAGTCTCTCATGTTCATTTACATTCATATTCTTTCTTACTAATATGATGCAATGTTCTTAATTAAAAATAACCTTTATGAAATGACAGATCTTGGAAGTAAAGAATTTGAAACAGACACTTAAAAATAATGTAAATGAAGATAAAACTGGCATGAGTAAAATCTTACAGCTTCTTCAACTGTTACTTCATATTTCTCTAGTATTTGGAATTCTTCTGTCAGAGGAGCAAATCTACTCTCAGTTTCTTCCATCTCTGCATGTAATTTGTTCCACAGATTTAGGCTTATTCCCAGCTCTATCAGAGTCTGTGGTGGCTGACTTATTCTGTAAATAGATAGAGATTTAATTTGTCCTATGGATTTCGGCTTATTCCCAACTCTATCAGAGTCTGTGGTGGCTGACTTATTCTGTAAATAGATAGAGATTTAATTTGTTCTATGGATTTCGGCTTATTCCCAACTCTATCAGAGTCTGTGGTGGCTGACTTATTCTGTAAATAGATAGAGATTTAATTTGTCCTATGGATTTCGGCTTACTCCCAACTCTATTAGAGTCTGTGGTGGCTGACTTATTCTGTAAATATATAGAGATTTAATTTGTCCTATGGATTTAGGCTTATTCCTAACTCTATTAGGCACAAGGTGGTTAACCTGTTCTGTAAAGATATTACATGTAATTTGTCCCCAGATTTAGACTGATTCACAGTTTCATTCGAGTCTATGGGGATTTGCTTATATTTTAAATTTGCAATTTATCCCCTAGAATTAAACTTATTCCCAGCTCCGATAGAGCACATCTTAATTAGTGTTTGTCGTGTCTGATATCTTCTGCAAAGATGAAAAGAATGAATTTGTCCTACAGATTTAGACGTACCACCAACCCTGTAAAAAGTCATTCTGTAAAGATATAAAGATACACATGAAGAATTGTCTATGGTCATATGATTATAAATGTTCCAATCGAAAACCTTCATATACAGTGAGGTATACTTTCCATTATTGACCAAATATTTACAGAGATATGATAAACAGTATAAATCCATGTTGCCTAACAACTAAATAAAGGGAAATAGCAACTATTACCATAATTAAATAAAGGGAGATAATAAATATAATCATATCTAAATAGGGGGAGATACAGGGCACGAAGAATTACTTTTCAAGTCACTTACCCAAGGGAAAGTGAAATACAAATTTTACTTCCCCCGTCCAAATTTCTACTTTCCCATTGAGGCCCGCAAAGCTGACCATATTTTCTAGGGGGTTTTGGGGCATGCCCTCTCAAGAAAATATATTAAAATATTTAAATTAATTGAATGCAAAAGCCTGCATTCTGACTGAGTATATCTGAAAGGGAAGACTTATTGTGTAATCTGGCATACTTTACACAAACTAAATGTTTTATAGGCTGATCATGGCATTTTAGAGTTGCTTTGTAGAAAGAAGTGGACCTAGACACAAAACTACAAGCCATTCCGCCAGATAAGTCAGGGAATTTTACACAGAGCATCAGAGGGTACAACAAACAACAACAAATGCTTTATTGTCAATCAAGACGCCCACATTGAGCAGAATAATCAATAAAAATTGTCTTAAGTGTAAAACTAAGATTAAAAAGAGTTTCACAAAAATACTTACGATAATCTCAAGTGTAAAAATAGTCCTAACTTTACGTGTAAAACTACCCTGTCGTAAGTGTAAAATTTTGATCTTAAGAGAAATAGTTGTCCTATCTTTTATCGTAAGTGAAAAAAATCGAAAACAAATCTGGTTAATTCTTTTAATTTTATATTTCAAATTGGGAACGATCGACAATCGAAAAGACTACTAGCAAACTTGGTAAAAATTCTTCTTTTTATTATTATTATTTTTTATTTTTAAAAACATGGAATACAGGATTTTCTTCTAGATATCTACAGTCTCAACTTACAAAAGTTTTGTATGAACACTTGCTTTAGGACTGGAAGTTTCTGGATCCAATGATATTGTTTTGATTTTGCCTTATATTAGTAATATAATTTATTAATTTCTGGCAACTTCGATGATCATCGAACACTCTGGCAATACATAAACTTGTGTACATTCTTCTGTTATATTAATATAAATATATATTACGGATTTAGTTTGTTACACAAATTTTCATTGGTCGTTCAACCATGAATGTCAGCATATATTCGGAAAACAGACGGGGTATATATTTCAGTCTCCTAAAACGGTAAAAACATGGACGACAAAAAATTACGCTTCACTGAATGAATAGAATAATACGTAATAATAAATGTATTTATACCAAATTAAATGCTGTTTTTATAATCAAAACGGCTGTATGAACAAAAATAATATTACAACAGATAATTCCTTCACAAATACCTGATCGATTCAGCAAACTCCTATGTTCCACGGCTGTACCATAACGTGATGAACATCACAATAGACAAAATGTTGAGCCTTGAAAACGTTCGACATCATGGGGTCACACCATGGTTTTATTTACATGTTGTTAACATTTAAATTATTGAAACTGTTTCGCAAACCCGTTGTTTTTTATGTGATATATTAATGTTATATTTATAAAGTTTATAAAATTTACTACATATGAAATTGTATTGATTTAGAAATTTAGTACAGTATTTTCCTTCATGAGACACCCAATACATGAAATATGATGTGACACATATTTTGACGTCATTGAAGAATGACGTCAAAGATACTGAAACAGACATCTAGAAGTACAAAAAATGAAAATAAAAGACGCAAATTTATTTAATACAGTCGGATTTTGTATTTAAAAAAACGATGGTTAAATCCGTAATATATCTGTTATTCAGCTATCAGACAGGGTATAATGTGACATTCCCGGCTTATGATATATATTCCCTTCGGCTGCGCCTCAGGGAATATAGATCCTAAGCCGGGAATGTCACATTATATACCCTGTCTGATAGCTGAATAACATATAATAACAGGGATATTTATTCGTCTTCGTGATTGATAGATGATAAACACATCTCAGAAAAATCCAAATAAATTTTCATCAGTAAAAGAACAAGTGTTTAATTTTATGTGGGATGGCATTAATTGGAAAAAAGAGGGGGTAAATATTTTGCTGACAAATAACCGATAAAATGAATTATATGAATAGGTTTTTTTTCACACTCCCTTAAAAAAATAATTCTACTTAAAGTAACCATGCATAGATGGTGATGCACAACTCCAAGTAATGATAATTATTATAGATCATTTTAATTTACATGCATTATAAATGTTCCTTTATACGAAAATCATACCCATTCATATTTAGTGCAGTTATTGGTGACCGAATCATATATTAGATAAAAATTCAATATAAACATACAAACACATCATAGCATAAAAAACTGCTAATAAATCAGTGCCGGGGATATTTTATAGAATAATTTTATTTAAAAAAAGATGTTTTGTTGTGCTATGGAAATGAAACTAGGTTGCTAAGAAAGATGGTTTATGGTGTTTAACGCCCCTTTCAGCAATATATCAGTCAGTTTTATTGGTGGGGAAAACTGGAGTACTCAGAGAAAACCACTGACCTGTCACAAATCACTGACAAACTTTATTACATAATGTTATCACAAATCACTGACAAATTTTATCACATAATGTTGTATCGAGTACACCTAAGGAAGAATTTTTATCGTAAGTGTAATTTTAGTCATAAGATTAAAATTTGTCGTAAGATAATCTTTGTGAAAAGGACTTAGGAATTGTCGTAAGATAATCTCAAGTGAAAAAGTTAGGACTATAGTTACGAATTTTTGTGAAAAGAGCTACAGATTTGTTTTCGATTTTTTTCACTTACGATAAAAGATAAGACAACTATTTCTCTTAAGATCAAAATTTTACACTTACGACAGGGTAGTTTTACACGTAAAGTTAGGACTATTTTTACACTTAAGATTATGGTAAGTATTTTTGTGAAACTCTTTTTAATCTATCTTAGTTTTACACTTACGACAATTTTTTATCGTAAGAAATTTTGTGAAAAGAGCTGCTGGTATATATGTTTAATTTTTTTTTTTGGACAAACCTTGAAATTCAATAGAAAAAGGTTGCCACACAAATTGTGTTACATTTCTGGCATTTTTGACAACATATTTCAATGAAAATTTTTTCTGTAAAGAGATATTTCAATGATATTTTGTGGGCACCGGCATATAATAATAACACACTGCCTGACACTGGCATAAGCAGCAATAAGATATAAAAATACAAGGAGCACAGCTATGGAAAGGTAAAAGGAAAAAGAGTCATTTTTTTAACTGGCCATATCCAATGTAAACAATCTTTGTCACCAAGAAGCTTGGAATTGAGGGGAATTTTCAAACGCACAGATGATCATATATTTGAGAAGACACTGAAAATAGAGTTATCTCCCATACACCAGGCCTACACCCTTAAATACATACAAATATATAATTATAGAACAGGAAATTTATTGTTTTCATATGCAAAACTAATAAATGCAATTTTATTTAGCACTATTAATATCATACGGGAAAAAATTGGCAGTAATAATTATTTTCTGTGCAAATATACAACAAAACAGTTTAGTCAGCCGTGTTTGTAAACACAGTTTTCCGGAAATTCACGAAGTGAGCTTACGAACATTGACGGAAAGGCATGTAATAACATTCCGGAAGCAGTTAATAAACTTGCTTTATCAGCACACTTGGGCCATTCTTGTGAAACTGAGGTGAAATAAATATGATTCCTCTTATTATTCTAAACAAAACTCAAGTGTTATCACAGGGTAAAATTTTAGCTATATTATCTACAAGTATATGATAAATATAACTATACCTAAATAAAGGGAGATAATAATTATTACCATACCTATCTCCGTTATCAACTAGATAATTATGAAGTTCTGTTAGACTGTGTATTGCCATCTTCTTTAACAACTGTGATAACTTATGTTGCCATTCCTGACAATGGCTGAGGACGGCATATTTAAATGGTGAACAATCTAACATCATAAACTGGATGACAGATATTGCCTCGTGGGTCTCGATGTTGTTGGCAATCTCATCATATCTTAAAAAGAGAATATGTATCAATCACAATTTTTTTTATTACAGTTAATAATATATGTTTTGCAGTAAGGGATCCACCATTTCCTTAGTTAACTCTTAGGGGGCAATATGCTTTTCCCCACAGCCAGAATAAAAATTTCCACATGAAACAAAAATCATGAAAAATCAGTAATACTTCTACAAATGTAAGCAAAATTTCTTGTTGAAAAGTGAAGGGTCAGAATATTATTTTGTTTCCATCTGTCAGGTAAAGATATATTTTTCTATAAAATATGGTGACAGAAAATTAAAAAAAATATTTATCCCACCTCGTCTCCCCCTCTCATCATGCCAGATTTCAGATGCAACAAGAGAGGTTGGTTTGGTGGTTGATGGTGTTTAATGCCACTTTCAACAATATTTCAGTTATATTGTGACGTGGCGGTCAGTTTTATTGGTGGAGGAAACCGGAGTAACTAGAGAAAACTACCAACACTGACAAATTTTATCATATAATGTTGTATCAAGTACACCTCTCCATGAACGGGGTTCGAAGTCACAACTTTAGTGGTGACAGGCACTGATTGCACATGTAGTAATAGATTCAACTAACGTACAATCACAACCATGACTGGCCCTGCAACGAGATAGTAAAATACTACTAAATTGCTCACTTTTTCACTGCAGAAGAGGTAGCCATATTAGAGAGGCACTACTATATTAAATGTATATTTTCATGAAATTTTACTAATATTTTTAATGAAGAATTTTATTACCTGGCAATATCCGAGTCAAATGATGACACCCCTGGTTCAAGGTTCTGATACCGTTTAATAAACATATCTTTGTCTAATTCCCAAATCTCTGTGTAGCCGTCCCAGATCTTTATATAATTTTGCATGTTAGCTGCATTCGTCTGCATGCTCATGTTTATGACACTGTGGATTTTCCTCGTCTCTTCATTCCTAGCAATCACTTCATAAATCGGCTAAAAACACAAATTTTAATGATCATTTATTTTAATAGCATAATTTTTTTTAACATATAAAGTTTTTAAAACATTATGACTGAGATAGGCTACCTTTTCACATGACTAATCTCAAATCAAGATCTACATTTCCACTTGCTTGTAATTTTTTTCTTGGGGGTGAAAATTGAGGTTAGGGTGAGAGGTTCCGACTCTTGTGGTTGGCTGGTTATAAAACAATACACTAGATTAGATATAAAATGTGGGTAGTTTTGGTGATTTGAAGAAATTTCTATATTTAATAACAATGGCCATTTTGGATAAATTTCTGGTCTGTTTGGGTATAATTTTGAAAGGAGAACACCCAAGGACTATCCCTACCTAGTTTGAAATAAATTGGTTTAATGGTCCTACTGGGGAAGAATTTTAAAGTAAATTTGATCAAAAGCAGCTTAATTTGCCTATTTCGGCTAAAATTGTCAAAATATAATGCTTCAGCATAACCAGTAAAACATGTACTACCATGCAATGAAGTGGAACTACTGTTTAAATGTCATCTCTCATTTGGTCTAAAAATTAGCTCTGCAGGTATGTTTTAACCCTATGATCTATTTATAGTAATAGAAGCCATCTTGGATGATTGGCAGATTTCCAAAAACAATTTGAAAAAAGATACCCTAGTGGTGAATCAGGCCAAGTTCAGTGAAAATTGGCCAAGTGGTTTCAGAAGAGAAGATTCTTTACAGACGACAGATGACATACAACAGACACCAAGTGATGGCAGAAAAGGCCATGTGAGCTGAAAATTACTCAACTATAACTAAAATAAGAATTAAAAGATATCTCTTTCAATTGTGTTACCTCTCTGACACTTTCTTTAGGTGTAAGTAGCGTTGACAGTCTCTGTATAGGTGCAATAGCACTGGTTATAAGGCCATACTCACTACTCACAATGAAAGCTAACTGTGACAAGGATGGTTCAAATTCAACCTAAAAACATTAAAAGGTAAACATTCAGACAAAGACATTGAAAATATATTACAACAAGATTGCAACACGTAGCCATGTGTCCCCCGCCACAATAGAAAGAGGTGTAATGTGAGTGTAATGTTATCCATGTGATATATTTATAAAATTGAGAAAGCATCCGAGATGCAACAGCCGAGTTGCAAGTCAAAATCTTGGGGCATTTAATTTGTCTATTCACCCTGATCATAAATATATATGGCTTAGGAGTGGGATCTCAACCATTAAAAAGTTCACTTCAGATAGGGGGTGGGGTATGACCCCCAGGGCCTGAGATATAAGGCATTTAATTTGCCTAGTCACCCTGATCATAAATATATATGGTTTAGGGGTGGGGATCTCAACCATTAAAAAGTTCACTTCAGGTAGGGGGTGGGGTATGACCCCTGGGCCTTAGTTATAACAGGGGTGTGGAATTGCCATGCCCGACTTGCCCGACTCGTACATAGAACCTGCCGGACAAGTAGATTTTCCTGGCTAGCTTGTCTGGGGACAAGTAAATATCAACAAATAAAATTAATTTCTTATTAAAGTATTCTGGAAAGACAATTTCTCAAATGATATTATATCGTAAAATATTGACGGTTATATAAATGTTTTATGTGTTTTTATTTATTGGAAACCATCATGTCAGTGGTGTTCCGAAAGCAGCTAAAAATAACCAGAATTGTACAAGTTCTAAGTTGAGTATTACGACCCGATTACAATGATAATTGTACTGCATTTACTTAACGAAAACCGGGATCGTGTAACAGGTTTTTATTGATGTTCCGAATGTGACATTTCCTTGCTTGTCCATGGCTTTTCGTAAAAAAACAGGGCCTAACATCTGTGAACATACATTGTATAATACAAATCGGGTTGCAGTCGTTACAATGGATAAATATTTAATAATAAAAAAAGGCTGGAAAGGTTCTGTTCACAATGAGAAAGTTAACAAACGCTAAACTCTAGCGGGAAAAGACACATAATTTATGGAAAAACACCCAACAGCGGCAACGGACTGTTCAGTCAAAGTGGCTTGCCGATTTCTCATGGCTACTGCTGGATTCTGATATTGTCTCATATTGCAATATCTACAGGAAATATTTTGATTTTGCTGACCGGAAATCATTAATGTTTTTTTTTTTGCAAAATCGTGGACAGAATGGATACTTATCTTCCCATGCCCATGGAGACACAACTAAAACGGTTTGATGGATAAAGCCATTGCCAAGGTTAATAAAAATTAACTTGATTGATATGAGAATTTTTTTCAACACAGCTTATTCTGTATCCAAAAACAACCGGCAATTCTCTGACTGCACATTCCTATCTGAAATCCAAATTTAAAATGGTCTTCATTTGGGCTTTGGGCAGTGATTACTTAGACAGGGATGTTTGTGTTAACATTTCAAATTTTACGCAATGATGTAATAGAAAATATAAACAAGTTCAATTTACCTTTTTTTAGTTAGCAACTGTGTTTGCAAGTATCAAATGTTTATTAAAAAAAACAAACAAAAAACAGGACAAGTAGGATTTTGTCTGGACAAGTAACTTTTTTCAGATAACTTGCCCGGGGATAAGTAGAATATTTCAGTATTTCCACACCCCTGTATAAGGCATTTAATTTGCCTAGTCACCCTGATCATAAACATATATGGTTTAGGGGTGGGGATCTCAACCATTAAAAAGTTCACTTCAGGTAGGGGGTGGGGTATGACCCCAGGGCCGNNNNTATAAGGCATTTAATTTGCCTAGTCACCCTGATCACAAATATATATAGTTTAGGGGTGGGGATCTCAACCATTAAAAAGTTCACTTCAGGTAGGGGGTGGGGTATGACCCCTGGGGCTTTAGCCATAACAGGGGTGTGGAATTGCCATGCCCGACTTGTACATAGAACCTGCCGGACAAGTAGATTTTCCTGGCTAGCTTGTCTGGGGAAAAGTAAATATCAACAAATAAAAATAATTTCTTATTAAAGTATTCTGGAAAGACAATTTCTCAAATGATATTATATCGTAAAATATTGACGGTTATATAAATGTTTTATGTGTTTTTATTTATTGGAAACCATCATGTCAATGGTGTTCCGAAAGCAGCTAAAAATAACCAGAATTGTACAAGTTCTAAGTTGAGTATTACGACCCGATTGCAATGATAATTGTACTGCATTTACTTAACGAAAACCGGGATCGTGTAAAAAGTTTTTATTGATGTTCAGAATGTGACATTTCCTTGCTTGTCCATGGCTTTTCGTAAAAAAACAGGGCCTAACATCTGTGAACATACATTGTATAATACAAATCGGGTTGCAGTCGTTACAATGGATAAATATTTAATAATAAAAAAAGGCTAGAAAGGTTCTGTTCACAATGAAAAAGTTAACAAACGCTAAACTCTAGCGGGAAAAGACACATAATTTGTGGAAAAACACCCAAAAGTGGCAACGGACTGTTCAGTCAAAGTGGCTTGCCGATTTCTCATGGCTACTGCTGGATTCTGATATTGTCTCAT
>MJUT01031555.1:790300-802950 GCA_002080005.1 Gigantidas platifrons
AATGCGGTAGCGCTGTTCGTACGGAAAAAACAACCGCATCCGTTTTTCTCTTATATCGCGTGGTCGGTGAAATGCTTTAAAACGCATCATGCTTAAATGAGATTTAAAGCATCGTTATGACAATGTATAAATAAAAAACGTGTTTCCGTTTGACATTTAGACAAAATGTCAATCGTTTCTGTGCAAATTCGGCACAAATGTTTGCCAGTTTTACCAGGAAACATAATAGGGGGCTTCTCCGAAGCTTGTACCTTATTGGAATTGTTTACGGAGATAAAAAATGGTACGTTGGGACCAGCGGATTGGACGTTTCCATAAAAATTAACCACTTGTGATGTTTCTGCCACCATCGGAAGAAATAAAATTGAAATTTTCAATAAAGTAATGAAAAGATTTATACATTGCCATATTTTTCACAAAAAAAAAAGAAGAAAATGATTTATACATTGCCATATTTTTCACAAAAAAAAAAGAAGAAAAAATGCCTCCCTCATCACTTTTTACAGCAGTAAAAGGATAAAAAAAAATGCCGCCCTCCCTCATCAATTTTGACAAAAAAGGGCCTGAGAACCAAGTAATTAACTTTGCATGGCCTTAAAGAAATTTATTGTAAAATTTTGAAATTTTATGAAATTTTTTTAATTTACATTGTAATCTTACCGGAAATGACTAATCGGCAAAACTCGGACGGAGCGGGTGTTATTTTCCAGTTCGGCAAAGTTCGGCTCCGGAGGGTGTTATTACAACAGAGGGTGTTATTATGGCAGAGGGTGTTATTACGATCTGATTCCTACACCAAAAAGAGCTATTGAGGAATGTCAAATGCCTATTATCCAATGAAATTAATAGATTTTTGCATGAAGTATGATAAAACATCGATACCCCTTACACACAAAGACATGACCGCTCAGTGTCCTGGTTTGGTAAAGCTAGACATCCCAACAAACAGTGGCAGGGTTAAACTAGTTTTATGGGCCCAACCCTTCCCTGGTAGTGAAATGATGAGGTCAAGTGATTTCTACTATGAATAAAATCCCAAACCCTCACACATAACCAGGCGACAACTAATGCTATCATACTATCATAACCCAGGGCTGATCATAACCAGTACCAGACCTGTTTACCCCTGTTGACCTATAGGAGTAGTTTTCTTCCTTGACTGAGAGTAGTTTTCTACTTTTAAGAGTAGTTTTTGTCTAATACGTTAGGGGGTTTGAGAGCACCCCCTCACTAAGAAAAGTTTGAAAAATTAGGTATCGTTTCCTGCAATGTACATCATACAGCTTCTTGTTGAACATGATTGCTTGTTTATACCTGTGTGTATTGTCTAAGTGTAAGGATTTATTGGCTAGCCTAAAAGCATATGGTACTTACTGAAAATTTGTCAACAGTGCAACATATTTATGCAACCCGTTTTAACATAAAATTATGTTAATGCATCAATAATTTAAATTTTACAGTCAAATCCAGTTTATATATTAGATAGGGTAGTTTAACATGTACTCGATAGACATTGAAATGATTGCCCCGTTCGATTATCTCCCTTGCTTGTAGATGTAAACACCACATCTATTAATTCCTTTTATAATCATTATTCTGAACAAAGTTATGTAAAGTGTAATGACTTTAGAAATAATATAAATATATGTACAGTTCTCATTAAATAAAAATATTAATTGTACACTACGATGCAAATAAAAATCCAAATAACCAATATTGGGTTTTTAGAGATGACTATTTGAAATTTATCAGTAGTAGGGCTATCACATAAAATATCTGAAAACAACTTAATAGATCAATAATCGTACATATTATTAAATGCAAAGATAATTCATTGCTAAATAAGATTATACAATCTCTATATATTTGCAAACCTCAATTTACGATAAATCTGATTTTTTCCCTTTACTATCAACTTCATCGACAAATTTCAAATATGGCAGATATCACTTCGTTAACCAGACACGAAAAGTCAGTCTGCCACAAGTAGAACACGGTAAAAATGTATCCCCCTTTGTTGAGGGTTTGAGATAATTCCAAATTTCTGTATATTCATGTTTACATCTTTCTCTTATCAATGGCAGTGACTTCTTCAAGCTCAGTCCCCTGCTCGTGTTTGCCATTCCGCCATTAATTTTCAGACACATGTTACTAGATCATCAAAGGAGCATGGATATACAATAATTTTAAACCGCTCAAACGACAAAGATTCAGTGTTGCATTCGGATATCTACCATAAGAAACAAGAGTACTTTCTGGCGATTTTTTTTTCCAGTTTTGCAACTTGTTGGCGTAGAAATAACTTATGAGGGCGTAGAGCGTAATTTAGGGGTCAAAAGTGGTAGAAACTACGCTGAAATCAATAGTGGTAAACAGGTATGCAGTACCATTAAGCTTTTAATATTTAGTCTAAAATAAATTCCGTACTAAATAACTACAATATGACTATCGTTTTTTTACAAATCTGTGTCAAAGCAAATTCAGTTCTCTCAAAAATGTGAAAATAAAACAAGCAATCTTCAGAACAGGTTTGAATTCAATTGAACTCTTTGTCATAAGGTTAATGAGAAAGAAAGGGGCTGTCATGGTCGTGATGGTATGGTAGTTGGATTTACAACTACCTGTGCAAACAGTGCCTATCACTACTAAAGTTGTGAGTTCGAACCCGGTTCATGGCGAGGTCTACTTGATACAACATAATGTGATAAAGTTTGTCAGTGACTTGCGACAGGTCAGTGCTTTTCTCTGGGTATTCAGGTTTCCTCTACCTATAAAACTGACCGCCACGATATAACGTAAAACACCATAAACCTAACCTAACCTAACTACAATATGACTATCCCTTTTAACAAATCTGTGTCAAAGCAAATTCAGTTCTTTCAAAAATGTGAAACTAAAACAGACAATCTTCAGAACAGGTTTGAATTCTTTGTTACAAAATGTATAAGGTTAATGAGAAACGATGTGGATGTAGGTGGATATGAAAAGATGAAAAATTATGTTATACTGACATTTAAAAAAGTAAACAAGCTAAATATTGTGTGATATTGATTTATATATGTAATCATACCACACATTATACATGTCTATACTAGTCTATACATTTGAACAAGCTATCATTGATTTTTATTTTGATATTTTCTTAATTATTTTGGAATAAAAAAAAATAAGACCACAACTACTTTGTAGGGCGAATGGAAAGAAGATCACATGACAATCATGTGATTTATTTATTACTTTATTTTCTAAGCATCAATTTTAATTTCAATAAATTGCATATTTTTGCAATGAAAGATAAACAAATGAGAATAAGTGATTAACGATGTTTTTTAAAACGAGAGGACTTTTCTCAGTCATCTCTGATCGAAGGGCGAAGCCCAGAGATGAGAGATGACTGAGAAACGTCCTCGAGTTTTAAAAAACATCGTTAATTATTTTATCGCTATTTTGTATTCATAATTAAATAATTTTTGTTGAGATACTGACATTTTTTTAAACACAATTACTATTTTATATCGTTAATCACTTATTATCAAGGATTTGGTAATGTGACGTCATTAAGCAGAAGTTATAACGTCATATTAGAAAACAGCAATAATATTATGTACGTCCTTGACAACGCTTAGTTACTGGCGATAATTTTCCATCTCACTCTACTAGTGTGAGATGGGAAATTCTCAGATAGCAAGATCAAAGGAAAACACTGCAAAATAGCGATAATCACACATACAGAGGACTAGAAATAAATTTTGAATTGTAGTCACTTTGTATGTCATGTTACACAATTTTAGTTTAGCCTATCCTTCAAATCCTTGACAATAAATTATACCACATAATCAAAGGTAGTGATTGATTGAGTTTTAGTTGTGCAATGTCCTGTGGTAAACAAATTTCACGCATATTCAGGACAAGAATAAGTTCTACAATGTACAAAAATGTATTTAAAATACACATAAATGAGGGAAGTATGGGACAACAACTTTGGAATGCCACTGGAAAGTATGTAGTGTTGGGCAAGGACAAAAAATATAGTCTTTTGTAACAGATAAAATGAGCACACTCTTTTTTGAAACTACAAAATAGCTCTCCAACGTACAGATAGCATGGTACATGTAACATAAAATAGCATCCTCCATGAAATAATGTCCTCCAGACAAAATATCATATGAAATATTGTCCATGGACATTATTTCATAATGAAATTGTGTCCTCCATCATGAGATATTGTCCATTCTTACTGGACATTATTTAACTGTGAAATAATGTCCGACATCAACTTGATATATATTAGTTTTATGCTTCACATATTTATACTATACTTTATTTCAAAATATAAGAGATTTCTTTGTCATAGAAATGATATTTATTACACTATATTTGATTCAATTTGAAATATATTAACAACCATTGTCAATTTTCTCAACCCAAGACAAATACATATATATTCCAGAAATACATAAATTTAAACAAAAACAGAATATTTAATAACAATATTCATAAATACTAGATTGGCGAAGTTTCTTTAATTTTCGTGCACGTTTCGGAGGGAGTGGTGTAACTGGTATGTCAGATTCTAAAACTTCAATTTCACTAAGTAAATTATTGTTACTTTCATTCAACAGAAAGTTGTCTTTCAATGAATTATTGTACAAAATTTCATAACAATCAGTCATGAAATAATGTCCAAGTTTTGAATTAGAATTATCTCCCTTTGTTAGGACAAAGTTTCACTATGATATATTGTCCATAACATGACATTATACTGTCCAGATAAAAGAACAAAATATCATAGATAAGACAAAATTCCATGACAATATAATCATGAAATATTGTCCTGGAGGACATAATTTTACAGGATATAATTTTGCTTTACATACTCTCTAAACACTTTACCTGCCTATAGTCAGGCTGTCTGTATAACAATTTGACCCCTCCACCCAAAGAAACAAAATTGAGAAGACATCACTATCAGCCATCTGATGAATTACTGGGTGGAGCTCTAGAAACTGTCACCTGAGTACTCAGTCAGAGGTAGATGTTATTTGCTTATGACATCAATAACAGAAAAATAACATTACCTTGATTTGTTCAGAAACTTTCAGGAATGGTTCAATGTATGAAGATTTAGATAATGTTAAAACTTCCGTCACTTTCTTAATCCCGTATTTGTCTAACTGATTACTGATTCCAGTCAAGTTCATGCATCTTTTATTCCAGAATTCTATCTCATCCAGTGGACCAGAATTCTCTACCATTTCATAAGAATTTTGTGTCGCTAACACCTCCTTAATTTGTCTTATCCAATGGATCATGGCAGCTGCAAAAAAAAAATAATTAAACTTTCAATCAACACAGATCACATCAAAAGGAGAGTGACTTGAAAAATTTGTACAATTTTACAAGAACTTCAATTAAAAACTTTAACAATAAATAGTAAAACAATTACAAGTAATTTATGCACAATTCTGTTCACTACAACTATCATTTAAAATCATTTGAATAAGTGGTTTTTCAAATTAAATTAATTATTTTTTAGATTTCCAGGCTGTGAGGAAAAAATACTGATAAATTAAAAATGTAATCATTTAGAAAGCCAGTGCTATACAATGTACCGGTTAAAAAATGTTTCATCTAACAACACGATGTCAAATTCATCTTAACAACAGTATATTTTCTCTATTAAACCAAGAATTAAACCAATACTTTTGAACAAAAAACTGTGCTTGGTGGTAACTATTAAATTTGTCAACAGAATAACAAGTATATTATGTTTTAAACTTGGTTGTACTTTTTCTGGCAGCTACAGACCTACAATGCATGTGTACCTTCTAGTCTCTGTACAAACTCTGTTTTCTTTGCAGCTTCTTCTGAAGGGATTTTCATTCCTTCTCTAGGTATGTATAGCACTGTTTTATCCATAATTTTCCATCTAGTATCGGTAAGTTTGGCCAAAAATTTATGAAGATGTGCTGAAAAATCATTCTGTATACTTACACATGGTTAAGGATGGTACATGACAGACTGATATATACCTATAGTTACATGTAAAAAGAAATAGGTGACATGGTTTGTACTTTAGAATAAAGTATCTTATGAACTTGGACTTCCTTTCAAAATCTCAAATGCTATGTATAAATTTTAAAAGATTTGCTTCAACAGAACTTAAGTTATTGAGCAGAAACCAAATATGGGGTATAAAAAAATGTGTAAAGTTAAACTTTATTGAAAAGGATATTGTCTGGCCATGTCATATTCTCAAAGAAAGCAGGAGCATAAAACCCATCCATGACTCGTAGTAAACTCTCTATGTGTTGTCCTTGCATTGATCTATACTGTATATACTTCTTAAAATTATCTGATGTCAAAGTACGGACGAAGTTACTCTTTATAAAGTATGTCATCTGATCGATGGAATAACCAGGCAGGGCAAACTCTATGACAAATCCTCTATACTGATCCATGTACGCTATCATTAATTTTAAACTAGGATCTTCTATGAATTTCTGTATAGCATATGTATGATGTTCTTCCCACATAGAAGGCTTCAGGTTGGTAACCATTACTCTGTCTTTGAACATTGTCAGCTAAAATGAATATATATTTAAAATTTAAATCAGTTATGAGGATGACCAAGATGGATTATTGGTGTAAAAACATTAATTCATTTCTTTCTTTAAGATATTTTACAAAATTTACAGGGTCATTTAAAGACTATCCGGACAAAATACACGAAAGGACGACATTAATATATGTTGTAGGCTCTGATTTTATTAGGTATAAAAATGTTAGACTAATTACTGACAACAGTGTGAGGGGCCATCATAGTCGTGATCAGTACAATCAGTGCATATCACCACTAAGGTTGTGAGTTCAAATTCCGCTCATGGCGAGGTATACTCCATACAACATTATGTGCTAAAGATTGTCAGTGACTAAATGCAACAGGTTGGTGGTTTTCTCCAGGCACTCTGGTTTCCTCCACCAATAAAACTGACCGCTACGATATAACTGAAATGTTGTTGGAATTGGCATTAAACACAATAACATTAACTACAGTAACCCTGATAACAGTGTAAAAACCTTAGAAGTTTATGTATTGTGTGGTATCTGCAATCATTCCGTGTATTTTTAATGAATTTGTAAACTGAATCCATGGAAAAAATAAAAGCACAAAATTTTAAATTATTGACATAGGTACATGTATATCATAAACATGTGAAAATAAAAAATTTGAGGCAACAACAAAGTGTTATGTAACCACAAAATCTGGTATTACTACAATAAACTACAATAAATTTCTTATTCCTATTCTAGTTATCAATGAAATTCATCTCATTACTTGTAACATAATAAAAGAGTAATTGTTTGTTTTTCCTTTTTTGCCCTATGTAAATACATTTTGTACATGTAGCTAATCCACCATTTCCAAGATGATATTAATAAGATTTTAACTAGACATTATATATTTAAGAAGGATGGTTTTGGATGTACTGGGAAGTGGACATGAAAAATACATCCATTTGAAACTAGAGGCTCACATGAGTCTGCATCTTACCTGGAATAGAATTTGTTGTTGAAGATTTAATTAATTTCCCCCTTTCAGTCCCCCTTCTAGCCCCTCCTCAAGAAAGGCCAACTCCATTTGTACAAATCCGAGTCTCCTCTTGCCATTAGCCAAGGATAGTTTCTGTCAAGATTAGTTCCATTTTGGATAAAAAGTTTTGCAGTCAAATATTAAAATGTGAAAAAGTAAAAACAATGGATGCCAAGTGTAATATAAACATCTCATTTGGTGATTTAATAAAATAAGCAAGTTATTGAAGAAACAGGCCTTTATTGTCGTTATTCTTCTTACACTTATAGATACATGCATGCGTAAATTTCCAACTTACTACCGACGGTTTCTCTGGTGTTTTCACTCTTTGTGACAGAATAGGTGGCTGTATATCTGGAGAAATTCCAGTAGTTCCCTCTATTGGTGTGTTAGCTCCATCTATTGTAAAGTAAATCACATTAAATATGGTAATGTATTAATGCATGATGTTGTCATTCATTTTTGTGATATGTGGTCTTTTTGAGTGGAAGAGAATCTGTAGGTATTTTATCATCTGTATTGCTGTTGGAGATACAATTATCAAAAGGGTTAGGGTTGGGATTATAATGTTCAAAATTATAAATTACACAGAAAAATCTTATAATTTTATAATCTTAAACATATACTATAGTTTTAAGGAATTTTAATTCATTCTAATTTGTTGCCAAATTTGTACTGGATGCTATAGCTGATCTATGCATGTTTTAAATTAGTAATGCATGTTGTTATCTTGTGTTGTTCTTATGTTATGTATATGTTTTTATATTCGATCAAAAGCTCTTCAGAGCTTGTGTTGTATATTTGATTTTATGCCAAATCAAAATAAATTTTTCTTATCTTATCTTATCTTAGAAAAACTTGAAATATATTAAAACAACAAGCTGGTATAAAACTGCAGCATTATAAGTCAAATAAAGAAATTTCTATTTTAAGTAATGGCAGCCATCTTGGATTATCCAATCAACTTCCCAGCAAAGCTTAATTTAATTTGGCTCACTCAGTGGTTTTAGAAGAGAAGATTTGCAAATGTTTTCTTGTCAAAATCAGCAAAACCTGTACTATTCATTAAAATATAACTACCGTAAGTCCAGGGCTTTCAATAGAAGCCGGTAGCCGACGATTTTCGCCGTTTATTTAGAGAAAGACCGCCGGCTATTTTGTTGAAAAAAAATTGAAATTGTATTTCAATCAAATCTATATTTACGGCACTTTATTTATATTTTTTTTTGCTTCCTGGAATAACAGTTTTCCGATGTACTGTTTAATACACGTTTTTTCATTGGTCGAGAGATTTGTTCAGGACTAGTACAGTATCCCAGAGATTCCCAAACAAGTCCGGTAAAAATAAATTCGGTCCGGAAAACATTGGTTTCCACCGGACCGACTATCCGGTATAAAATACAGGGTTTGTTGTAAAATAGAGCCCTGTTTGATCTCCAATTTGTCCATAATTTATTTTGATTAAAACTAAAGTGAAATGCCAGATCAAAACTCTTTTCTTGTATCATTTCTCCAAGCTTTGAAGTTCAAGGACATAGACAAAATTAAAGTCGCAATCTTAGAAATGCAGTTTAATGAACGAAAATATCAATATTTGAAATTATAAGTACAATGCCTTCCCGGGAAAGACGTTTGAAAGAAAATGCAAAGAAAGTGGCAAAGGAAAACAAAAGTTTGACATCGTATTTTTCAACTTCGTAAGTTGATATAAAAAATGAGTTAGTTCCCTTTGTTATATATATACTTGAAACAAACCAAAATTAACAAAATCTACAAATGTAAATATGCCATTTACAATATTGTATTATCAAACACAATAAAACCACTTTAGTTTAATCTGAAATAAAAACCTGTCTACTTAAACTGAAACAAAGACAATATTTAGCAACAACCAGTTTTATACATGATTACCTGTAGTAATAACACACATGCGTAAATAGACATCTCCTTCCAGGTTTGGACCTCAAAGTATACAACTTGTACTTATATAAGAGTTGCACTATATGCACCTTATTTACACCCACAACATCGAATAATTAAAAATTTCGGATAAAAGGTAAAAATAAGCCAGTATAGTTGTATCCAATATTCTATATACAGATATTTTGACAAAATTTACAGTTATACCAGTGTTGTGGACAATACTTGTATAAATTGATCCATAATTTGCATAAGATCAATTATATCAAATTTTGTTCTACTTTGGGTTATTGTTTCCTTTTTTCTAGACAACAATCTTTATTTTTAGTAGAAACCAAAATGAAGCAAATGAACCACAGATTAACAGCTATATCATGGTACTTTATACAGCAACTCATGAAATATTTTAAGTAACATAAGAAAATTACCTGTAGACATTTTGGGAATAAATTTTAATCAGGGAGTAGACATTTTGGAAAAAAAAATGTCTAATTAGCCAAAATTGACCTGTAGACATTTCTTGATGACCCCAGATTAACACATTAAAGAGAAAATTAATTGATTCAGACCCCCCTGACATATTGCCCTTTTATTCACAGGTCGCATGCATAAAATTGCCCCTTTTCAGTTTTGCACCCTTCCCTAAGAATCACTCCGGACCGGACAGGTAAAAATTATCGGAGGCAGATATCAATTTGGCACCAAATCTTTTGTGCAAAATACGATAGAGGACTTGATTTAGGCTTTTGGTTTATTGAAACCTTTGAAATGGACAAATATTACAAGGTTTTTCCTGATTAAGACAAATGGTTGAAAAGATCCACTAAAATTTGTATTTATCTGTGAATTTCAATAAAATACTTTGCTTTATTTATCTATATAAAAAAAAATTCCACAAAATGTTTACTTCAAAGCAGAGGATATATATAGGCTAGTCCTGCTATCCAATCCTTTTCAGTACTTCTCTGAATAAAATATGCTTAAATTAAATTAAAGCAGACTTGTTTTAACAAACAATGTTCAGAAAAATATTAATATATACAGTTACCGTAGTTTGCATTACTAAAACGAGAAATGGAAAATTGGTAGCCCTTGGTTGAAAGCACCCACTGCAGGAAAAGCTTGATATCTTTTCGGTCCTGTGAAATTCTTTATTGAGCTTACTGATATTGCAGCTCTCCACAGTTGTTGATGGATATAAAAAACAATGTTTTCTGGAGCCTCCGGGAGGGGGGGCGTTGCCCCCTGGACCCCCTACAATGGCATTGCCTTTGACCTGTAATGGCTGTTGGTAGCCTTTAGCGGCCCCAAACCCCCGGCCGAAAAATGTCGGCGCATTTCTCCACCTACTTTTTGGAAATAGCCTGCTACTTCAAAACTTATTGAAAGCCCTGTAAGTCTGTTCTAATATCAGCTCATTTGGTGGATAAAATGTCCACAAATGCATATTTTTTCATCTGTCTGCTGATTTCATATTGTCGTTTTATTTATGATGTGTTTTTGCCATTTGGGTGTTTTTTTTTATGTGTTTTGGGGTGTTTTTGGGCGTTTTATGGTGTTTTTGGATAAATCTATGGACCGTGATTTGGTTAAATTGTGTGAACTAGCACAGGAACTTCAGTTGGAGACACAGGGGCTAGGTGCATCCGAAAAAAAAAACTATATAATACAAAGGGAGGAACTCATTTGCTTGCATTTTTTTAACTGGTCGTGTTAAATTGATCGTAGTTTCAGAATGCCTTAATATTTACAAAAAAATGTTTTCTCCAGTTGAAAGCCAAGTAATTTTCCTTTCCAAAGAGATCCCAATTGTTAGTGTAGGCCTCCGAACTGCCTTTAGTCGTTACGTCATCAAATGACTATGAACAGTCACATGTACCACTATTTTTTTTCTCAACTTGGGGCACAGGGGCTTGTTACCAGTCTTCGAAATTAGGCGGTAGTCCGAAGCCTGTGGCATGTAAAATTGTACACGGGCATATAAAATGAGTAGTTCCACAATTCCGACGGGCCTGTGAAAAAAAAGTCATATAGTTTCAAAAGTTGATTTCATAAGATATTGTGTGTAGATATTTAGTTTATTGTTCTCCGTTTTCAGTTGCTGCTGAGTCAATGCAAAAAATGGGTAGGCAAACAAGCCCTTTTAAGAATTTCCGATATTCGAAATAGATTTTTAGGTGTATCCTTTTTTTTGTAATTTGATTGGTTGATATTTTTACCATCAATTGGCATCATGCATGTAGGTTTTAAAAAAAGGACGAGAAGCAGGGCTCACATTAGAGGGCAAAGTAGTTGCCTTGTGAAGGTTGACTTCGATTTCTCGTTGGTCAAAAGCGAAGTTCAAGCAGCCTTGTAATTTTGAAGATTCACCGTGTTGCCTGCGTATTTTTGCCATGTGCCATTTATGAAAATATCGACATCGTGTTTATTGAAATCTATGGTATTCATTAAGTATTTTGAAAGTGACTTTCTTGAAAAGTAATCCATTTTGGTTTAAAGAAACTTTAATTTCGTTCAATATCAAATAAAAATGGCACAACGAGAAAGGGGGCGCAATCAGTCACTGTACATGTGCTACGGGAAATCTTGATCGAAGCTACTTTTAACCAAACAAACTTTTGATTTATTTTTTTTCTCAATCCTGTGACATAAAATCTGAGTTCTCATATATGGTCATATTTAAGAAGGTTGGTCATTCAAAATTCGTTGAAATGCACGGAGACACTTCAGATTTTTTTCGATCTGCTTCTAAATCCAATTGATATTTTTTATTTAAAATTGCGATCTATTTATAGAACTGTGTATATGCTGACAGACCTGTGTCTGCATTAATACCTCTGCAGTTAGAAAATAGACTTTGAACTACAGAAGTTTTGTTCCATTGTTGCACTCTTTGATTTGAGGTCTGACAAATAATAATTACAATCTTTACTTGCTTCACTATGACGTCAGTGTCAATATACGTTCGTGCTATATTTGCATTCCCTAACAATCTATAATATAGTTGGACCGTTGAGCAAATTGGCATATACATATTTCTTCTGCTGAAGGCTACACAAATATGACTTTTTTTGCATTTTGTGTGGTATTAATTCAAAGCATAGTGATGCTTAAAAAAGGGGCGGGGGGGGGGGGG
>MJUT01031555.1:813205-823998 GCA_002080005.1 Gigantidas platifrons
AACTTGTCTGTAACAATTTTGTAACATTTTATTGAACAGACATTAAATATTTATTACAACGACATTAACAAAGAATATCCTTTTTTTCATCTCAAAATTATTTTTTTCTGTCGAAATTGTGGTACGGTTTGCCGTACCAGCCAGAAAAAGTGGTACGGTCGGAACCGTACCAACCGTATCGGGTGCTACGGCAGTGAGTTGCAATGAGGCCTACAAACCCTTCAACTATGAGTATAATATTATGCCTCACGGCAAGTTCAAGATTGCCTCTAATGTGCCTTTTGCTTTGTTTTGTTTGATGTTTATAATTAGTTAGCTAGAAATCAATTATAATTAGTTAGCTAGAAATCAATTATAATTAGTTAGCTAGAAATCAACAGATAAAGAACTTATTTATTGTTAATTTCAATTGCCTTTTCTTGTCAGACATAATTTGTTTTGAATTATTGACGTCACGCAAAATGGGAATTTCGGAGCTAACTTACAAGTCATACGGTAAGGTGCCATTTCCGTCAGTAACTGAGTCTTAATCTGTTAACTTATTTATTGTCCCTTTATTGAGAACATGGAAATAAAATTTAATTGTCTTTATATTTTTTTTTTTGCATATATTTTTTACCGAGGCAGCTGCCTCGCTTGCCTCAACGTAAGCTACTCCTTTGGTGTGAATTGTTTCAATCTCCACATAGCACTAGGTCAACAGTTATCATAGATTAGTAGGTGATGGTAATCATCCATGTAATTGGCTCAGTGAGGTGTTTGCAAAATTTCACCGGAGGCAATTTCTTGGCATGGATTATTTTTAAGAATCTACAGTTGATTCTTTTGTTCTTGAATATATGAACTTTAACCTTTTACCATTTTAGGCTTAAAAACGCGTTTTACTTATTTTGGGACTTTCGTGTCTCGAACCACTGCCGGGCTTTTTAAAGTCTAGTTTGACTTTCAAAACTTCCATCTTACCACTCGGCTAAATTCACCACATTAATATATTCTATAATTAATATATTTAACTCTTGATAGTAAGCTTTGTTAAAAAAAAATATATCAGCAATTTGCTTAAAAAAAGCAATTGATCAATATATACAAGACACGATACAAGTATTTGAGTTCTGACATAATTTATGTTCAGAACTGACGAGCATTCTCGCAATACAAAAACAACCAACGAACAGACCGCAACTTAACAAATCAGACAGACCACAGGTGAACATTTGGGACACTTGAAAGACCTTGAAATATCTAAAATATAAACGAGAATCGAAAGCACGGATGCCGAAAAATTTTGTTTGTTTATTTTTTGTTAATTGTGGCTCATTTAGCTTTCTGAACATTAAAAAGGTAAAAATATAAAACGAAAACACTGTTGCAGATAGAAATGTATTATGTGAGAGAATACACTCCAACTTGTAGATTCTTAAAAATAATCAACTCGATCCTGACGGGTCTCGTTGATTATTTTTAAGAATCTACAGTTGGAGTGTATTCTCCACTACTTAATACATTTCTCTGACGTCACACTATTGTTCGAACAGTGGATTCTTTTTAAGAATCTACAGTTCATTCTTTTGTTCTTGAATATATGAACTTTAACCTTTTACAGTTTTTAGTTTAAAAACGCGTTTTACTTATTTTGGGACTTTCGTGTCTCGAACCACTGTCGGGCTTTTTAAAGTCTACTTTGACTTTCAAAACTTCCATCTTACCACTCGCCTAAGTTCACCACATTAATAAATTCTATAATTAGTATATTTAACTCTTGATAGTAAGCTTTGTTAACAAAAATATCAGCAATTTGCTTAAAAAAAACAATTGATCAATATATACAAGACACGATACAAGTATTTGAGTTCTGACATAATTTATGTTCAGAACTGACGAGCATTCTCGCAATACAAAAACAACCAACGAACAGACCGCAACTTAACAAATCAGACAGACCACAGGTGAACATTTGGGACACTTGAAAGACCTTGAAATATCTAAATATAAACGATTCTATTCACTTGAAAGACCTTGAAATATCTAAATATAAACGAGAATCGAAAGCACGAATGCCGATAAAATTTTGTTGTTTAATTTTTTTTAATTGCGGCTTATTTAGCTTTCTGAACATTAAAAAGGTAAATATATAAAAAGAAAACACTGTTGCAGATAGAAATGTATTATGTAAGAGAATACACTCCAACTTGTAGATTCTTAAAAATAATCAACTCGACCCTAACGGGTCTCGCTGATTCTTTTTTATAATCTACAGTTGGAGTGTATTCTCCACTACATAAATGTTGTTTTATACTATTTGTAACTCTTTAACACCTATTATCACTGGGCATTTTTATTGCAAAGAAACCAGTTTGAGTTTGGTTTTCCGGTTTAGAAACTGGTTTGAAACTAGTTCATTGGTTTGTCTTTTGTAATAAATAGATGTTTTATACATATAAATAAAAATGGCTGACTTGTATGTAATCAATATTTTAATGCAATATACAATGTATATGAACGAGTATACAGTTTTTTTTTCAAAATAGCATTACAATCAGTTACATTTTTTAGACTTTTTAAAGTTTCATGCTTGCGTCAGACAAATTTGCAAGACAGCTATCTTTTAACCCTTCATGTAGACTTTGCAGTCAAAAAGGGCTCATTAAATCAGTTGAACATAAATTACTATCACTGGTACAGCATGGATTGTCATTAACTTGCTCTAAACAATCAAACTGTTCGAGATAAATGCTGCACTCCAAAATCAAAACTTCAGCGGTCACCATTTTGAACAGATGTCAAACCGTCGAAACCACACCCGAGGTGGTTTGATGAGTTTTGGAAACTAGTTTCAGTTTAACGCCGATAAATAAAAAACCGGTTCGGGTTTAAAACTGGTTCAAAACCAGTTTGGACAATAAATACAAAGCTTAAAAAACCGAGTTAAAACCTAAACTGGTTTCTCTGCAATAAAAACGCCCACTGTGTATCATCTGTACACGGGAAATACCTACCACTGAAGCGTAGGATAATATTTTACATTCACAACAGGTAAGAAATAATAGAATTTTAAGGATTAAAGCTGTATATTTTAATAACATGGCGTTTATTATAGTTCCGGGAATAGTATTTCGTGACATTTAACGAACACTTTACAAGATCAGTCCTGTAATTGATTAAAAATCGAAACATGTGTGTCACGAAACTTGCTCATTCCTGGTTAAATTTAAAGATGATTCTAAGAATAATACATTTCTCTGACGTCACACTATTGTTCGAACAGTGGATTATTTTTTAAGAATCTACAGTTGATTCTTTTGTTCTTGAATATTAACTGCGGAACCGTAGCCCTTTATGGTCCTTTTTTTTTTTTTTTGGCGGACCATAGGGCTACGGATTTCCCCTATACAAAAACTTGCGGAATTTGCGACCTCGATTGAGTCGCACCTTTCCAGGGGTTTCTGGCGATCGGACGCCAAGTGTGCGTAGCCAATTGTGTATGTTTCGTTTCCTCAAATATTTTTCTATCACTCTACATTATTATTTATGCAAAATTATTTATATCCTTCTGTTTATTACAACAAATATCTGATTACAGCAGGGGATGTCATAGGGAAAGGGGATGGAAACGGCAAATAACATGCTAGAAAATGGCCGATTTTACCATTCGATGTATCTCGGGATTTTATAATAAGTAAAGGAATTCTCGTCCAGTTCGCGTATATCGAGAAATTTTTAATTGGATAGTTTTTTGACGTATTTGAGTGTGTATGTTAATTTAGAATCGACCGAAATAAGTCGGAACATACCGAAGTATAATTATAATACTCGGAAAAGACCGTATGAAGTTCGGCAATTTAATTATAGAAAAGCGGGCGTTGAATATATAAATAAATCCAAAATTTCTTCAAGGTAGGTATATATAATTTAAATAATTGCAACTATAATATTCATAATAATTGCAACTACAACATTCTTATAAATATGAACCTAAAAAAAGTTATTATTTAATATTGATAACAATTTCAAAATATAACAATTAAAAGCAAAAAGTTAAATTAACACTAATTATTGGGGAAAATGCTTTTTAAGGAATTAGATTAAAGGGAGATAATCATAGTACTGTATAGTATTATAAAATTACTACTGAAAAAAAAATGAACCAATATAGTGATTAACACAGTTTGTCTATAAGCTTATATATTTGGATTAAGTGTTAACTATGTTAGATATCTACGTACCATTAGTTGTTTACAAAATACACTGATATATATAATTATTGTTTGTAAACAAACATCTGCTTTGCATAATCATAAATCATGCATAAATCCTCGGATTTACCTTTTTCTAAGAAGACACGTGTTTTTTAATTAATTTATTTTATAAAAATATATTACCTATATTTCCTGTTTTCATATATAATTATTAAGGTAAAAATACCTTACAAAAGAACAAAAAACCATTCAGAAAAATTTGTCAAACTAAAAATAATCCTGATTCTGATCCGAACTTAACAGCAGCTCGCTGGTAAAATTTGGCCCATAATTTGATTATATTTTACTTCACATCCAAAATTTCACAAGAAGACGTATGTTGAATATAAAATAATACAAACCTCCTTGTGAAATTATATATCTGTATATGCTTTTATACAACGGTAGAGAGAGCGCCGACGGTCTTATTGTCGGTGGTTCCCTAGGGCAGTCTTAAATGCCTCTACGGAACTGGCATGCACTACGCTATCTGGTAGGTGGTTCCAGTGAATGATAGTACCCACAAAGAAAGAGTTTTGGTACTGAGGTGTTCTACTGTCTGGGATTGATAATCCCTTCAAGCTATATTTCAAGCTATTACATTTATATTTTGTCACAATATATCCATAAATAAATGTCTGGCAAACTCATTTACCTAACACGATACACAAATCTAGCAACATTTTTTTGGCTGTATGGTTGAGTATATAGCCAAGGGAGATAATCGTTTCCGCTGCCTGATTACAGCTTAATCCCGCCTACTCTGGACGCCATCTTGACACCATCGTATAATACGCAAATCGGATGCCGGAGAAGTCTTGTTCTGTTACGGATTTTACATAACTTGTACTTTCGTTTGCCGATCAGACTTTCTTTATTCATTTTTCGGACTTTATTCCTGAAAAAAGCGGATATAATACACACTTCTTGCATTTTTACAACCAATAGATACAGGTTCCATTCACGAAAGTACAAGTTATGTAAAAGCCGTAACAGAACAAGACTTCTCCGGCATCCGATTTGCGTATTATACTATGGTGTCAAAGGTCGCAAATTCCGCAAGTTTTTGCATAGGGAAAATCCGTAGCCCTATGGTCCGCCAAAAAAAAAAAAAAAAGGACCATAAAGGGCTACGGTTCCGCAGCTACTTGAATATATGAACTTTAACCTTTTACAATTTTAGGCTTAAAAACGTGTTATATATATTTTGGGACTTTCGGGTATCGAACCACTGCAGGGCTTTTTCAAGTCTACTTTGACTTTCAAAACTTCCATCTTACCACTAGGCTATGGTGACCACATTACTATATTCTATAATTAGTATATTTAACTCTTGATAGTAAGCTTTGTTAAAAAAAAAATATCAACAATTTGCTTAAAAAAAGCAATTGATCAATATATACAAGACACGATACAAGTATTTCAGATCTGGCATAATTTACGTTCAGAACTGACGAGTATGTGAACTTTTAAAATGTATTCTCGCAATACAAAAACAACTAACGAACCGACCGCAAATAATACAAATCAGACAGACCACAGTTGAACATTTGGGACACTTGAAAGACCTTGAAATATCTAAATATAAACGATTCTATTCACTTGAAAGACCTTGAAATATCTAAATGTAAACGAGAATCGAAAGCACGAATGCCGATAAAATTTTGTTGTTTAATTTTTGTTAATTGCGGCTTATTTAGCTTTCTGAACATTAAAAAGGTAAATATAAAAAAAGAAAACACTGTTGCAGATAGAAATGTATTATGTAAGGGAATACACTCCAACTTGTAGATTCTTAAAAATAATCAACTCGACCCTTACGGGTCTCGTTGATTATTTTTAAGAATCTACAGTTGGAGTGTATTCTCCATTAAGTAGCTAATACATTTGTCAATCATAAACTACGGATATATGGTTCAATCAACATAAACAACTAAGTGTGACCGGAAATTGTTTTCATTTTTGCATCATTAAAGGCATACAAGCTTTCAGAATTAATTTTTTTTTTACATTAAAAGTTGCCAATATTCGATGTTTTATACTAATTGCAGTTGAAATTTTTCATAATATCATACGTAAATAGCCTAGAACGAAGGAAATACGTCGCTGTTTGATTTTCTTGCATCCAGTCAAGACTCCAATGTTTACCCGGTACAATATTGATCAATATTCATACATTCATGAATATAATCATATGACCATTGATGACCTACACAGTGACCTCATTCGGTAAAACATGTGCGAAATTGTGGGCTGAGGAAAAAGCACATGTCACATAATATGTTTGGGTTTGTTTTTATTGATTTCATCACGTATTTACGATTTTAAGTGTCATTCTTAATACCATTATATAATATTAACTGATTACCCCGGGATCCAATTTCATAGATATATTTCTTAAATTATATTAATTCTAACCAATATTTACCTGCAACACGTTTTCTGGTTATTTATAGCAGTTATCAGTGTCCGGTAAACTTCGGAAAAGAAGCCGGCTTATAATTAGGTTTGTTAATGGCGATTTCATCAACACACTCGAATTCTTTTCATTAATTACGACATTATAACATATTTTTTAAACCTGGCTTCTTGTTCAGAACATTTTATTAGTATAAAACATCGAATATTGGCAACTTTTAATATAAACAAAAAAATCAATTCTGAAAGCTTATATGCCTTTAAAGAGAAATCGGATACTTTTTACGATCAAAAAGTATACGGGTTTTAGCGAATTTAAGTGTACGGCTGATAGCCGTAATTCAGAATAAAGTGTACGGGTTATAGTTATAGTTTACAAAACCATTAAGGCGTACAATAATATGATAATATGATTAAATTGACATTGTGAGTTAGGTACTCCTGATGGGAAGTGATGCTTATCCGTCGCCCTTTGTTTTGCTCATCGTGAGTCAAAACTGGTAAAAAGTCATGTTCGAGGAGAGATCAAAACCAACTTTGGCTCAGGGGAAATATCATATTTCATTTGAGAAATAGATAATACTGTAGAGACGACATGAACCTTTGGGCAACAAAACATTGTCCGAGTACATTGTAGCTTATTTCGTCAGTCGTCGAGTTCTGTCCAGAAAATAAATGTGACAATATACATTTATTGCATGCTAGTGAGGGAAATATGAAAATTTATTAACCCAAGAGTATCATATTCCCCGAGTTCTAACGGGCTTTTTGATTGGCTGAACTGATTGAACAGCCAACCAAAACGCCCGTTACGTTAGAACTCTCGTATTTTCAAGTCTGTGGTTTTTGTGAATGATGGAAAGTGGATTTGTTTCAAAATCAAATTAAAGGGTATATAAATTGGCGAAAGGTAAGAAATTTTAACATAATTTGAATGGATGAAAGTATATAGCCAGTCAAAATGACTCGTTTACGCATGGGAAAGTCTGTACACAGATGTGAAGTGGGCGACCCATCAGGTGTACGACTTCGGATTTTCACGCCGTTTTGCTTTGGTTCGTGTATGGTATCTCAGCAGTTCGGAGGCCTACACTAACAATTGGGGTCTCTTTGGAAAGGAAAATTACTTGACTTTCGACTGGTGAAAACATTTTTTTGAAAATATTAAGGTGTTCCGAAGTTACGATCAATTTAACACGACCACTTAAAAAAATGGAAGCAAGTGAGTTCCTCCTCTTGTTGTATTATATAGTAAAAAAAATTCGGACGCACCTAGCCTCTGTGTTTTCATCGTGAGAAATTCACATCTATTGAAGGAATTCTCTACAGTGGACATGGACCATCACCACAGAAATCACTTTATTATTGTTCGAAAATAAAGGGAACAAATAAGTGGTCAAATGTTGTGAACTAACGTGTTCAGATACCACCGAGAAACCGTGATCATGCTCACATAGATCCGCATCAGTAATGTATTCTTCTTAAGATTATTTATTGCATGGATTTTATTTCATCTCCACGCACGGATAAAATAATAAACAGCAAGTAATAAATAATCGTCACAAGAAGTTATAATTTTTTATACTAAATGATCACCGAGTGACAAATTAAAACAATGGAAAAGTGTGGCCAACAACGTTTCCATATAAAATGTGCACAACAACATTTTTTTTTAGAAGTGTGTTTAAGTCGCAATAACACTTGCTATCGAGATAAAAGAGGGTGTTTTAGGGAAATAACGCCCGTTTATTAATTAATATTGAGGCCTATTTGCATTCATTATTTAGTGTACCGAACTGCCGATTACGGTCTCACTTGACAAAATGTGTGGCAAAAACGTTGTCTGGATACGAATATTGTTGAAGTGTTTGAGAAAACTACGGCTTTGTTTGTAATGGCAATAGCATTTATAGATAACTGAGACAAGGCGACGTATGGTGCAAAATAAAACTTGGTTGAATTATCGATGAAACTAGAGAAAAAATAGAAAACTTACCTCAAACCGGGTTCGTCGTCCTCCATTTTGAGTGTGTACAAAACCGGGTTTGCATGTGACGTAGGTTTCTTACCCCGTTTCGGAGTAGAATTACCAGGGGAAGAAATATGGGGTAGACATTTTAACAATCTCGCAAATAGAAAATCCAAACAATTATATGGAAAGTGCTACATGGAATAATATATACAGAAGAAAGGTTATAAAAGATGAAGAATCTCCAAATGGTAGTTGTCATTTCTGTAAACACTCCGACAATGCATCTTTTTGTTAACTGTAAATTGGTGGATAGTGTATGGACAGAAAATTTCCAAAAAAATAAATGAATTTTATGTTCAAAATGAAATTAAAATTATATCATCAAAATCAAAAAATACGATAATCTTAGGAATAAGCCGGAATAAGCCATAGAGACGACGAAATTAACGCAATAGTTAACACAATTTTGACAACAACAAATATTCGGAAAGAACGAAATGTTGCTAAATACCAAAAGAAAATTATTAATTTAATTAAAAGCGAAATTTCATTCATATTTTCTCTTGCCAAAGGTAAAACGGGAAATAATTTCTTTACAGAAATGACAAATATTTTTTGTATCAAACTGTTTCCATACGAATTAATTTATCTAGGTCAATGTATTGTAAATGACCAGATACAAAAACACCGCTCATGACTCCCGAGTGCACCCAGGACATGAAAAAAGGGCTTATCATATATTAAAGTAGATCATCTTATTCGAAATTTGATTTGCAATCGTATGCAATAGGATTGAAATCGATAGTATCAATATTTAAGTTGTAACCATTTTTGTGCGACACGTGCCATAGCTCTGTAGTCAGTCGTGCGTGAACGTATGCTTATTGTATCCATCAAGCGCGCAATAAACAAAATAATTAGATTGACAACCAGACTCTGATTGACAACGTGAAAACGAAGAATCGGAAAATTATATATATATACAAAATTAATACATTGTTGTGTACTACATATGCAATGAATACTTATTTAAATCTATACGGAAATAAAATAGTATTATTTTTTTTTCAATATGAAATTGATTTTTTTTTATCCATATTTCCAAGAGATTTTTTTTTATCAAATATTGCAAATTTACGAAAGCCCAATAAGCTCATTTTCGTAGCTAAAAAAAATAGTTTTTTCGCATTATAACGCGAAACTTTCGCGAATAAATGCGTAACATTCGCGTTAATACGCGAAACTTTTGCTTATAAACGCAAATCATTAGCATAAACCCACAGTTTATCGATTAAATGCGCTCAGAAGTAGAAGAAGCATGAAATAATTTGCTCATTACTATGAAGAAGAATAACGAAAGACTTGTCCAGCTGTACTTTGAACTTGGAATATCGCAAGCTGAAATTTAAGTTTTCTCGCAATTGTGCATCAAATCATTATTATTGAGTCGACATTGAAAAGAACGTTGAAAACATTACGGCTAATGCGAAGAACAAATATTCTGATGTCTGTGATGTTGCTTTGTTTATTTTGAATGGACTGCAGAATTCGGGATTTAAAATTGCTTACTTTAGAAAAACCCATTTTAATCTTTCACTTTTATAAATTAAAATTTTGTTTTTAAAAATTATTGAATTATGAAGTACTGGTTCCCAGCATATACTTCTGTCAACATTCGTTTAAAGTGTGGTAACAGATCAAGGTAAACACAGGCTGATTGTGTGATTAGGCTATTTATAGCCATCGGCGAGTGATTGAATTTGAAAACGTTTTGCAGTAAATTTCATTCTTCTGATCATTTAGAACATAGTCAAGTACTCTCGACAATAGAATTTTGCCTTACTTAATCATTAAGACCATGGATTTTCCCCATTGTTCCCCAAGGCAAATTCTATTGTCTTGATTACTTTACAATGTTCTAAGTTTGTAAGAACATGATAATCCATGTCTTCATGATAAATACTCGCTTCGCTCGTACTTATTCATGAAGACAGGGATTATCATGTTCTTACATATACAAAGTTTAATTGTAATTAAGATAACAATAGCTGTTGAAAGAAAGTGAAAAAGTCGATCATTTAATATAATTATTCTTTTTTTCTCTCTAAATTTCACCCACAAACGACGGAAATATTTAACGACAATTGAACACATTTTTTTATTTCATT
>MJUT01031555.1:824926-839009 GCA_002080005.1 Gigantidas platifrons
CTATATTTGTATTTTTCGCGGGAAAAATTACATGATTCAAAATATTCAAAATACGCTTCCCCAAAACCGTAGTTCATAAGTAGTTTGCAAAATATACCATTCATTTTTACAGGTTTATATAAAGGTTAAGATTGTTGGAATTTCCCTTTAATGGGGATATTCATTTTTTTTTTATTACAAACATCAAAGTCACCCATTTTCATTAAAGGTTTTGCTTACCAATGCCGTTCCGGTTTAGAAAACATGACGGTCACAACCTCCTTTATGACGTAATAAATTATGACGTCTGAGGAGAGGTTATCAAGAATTGTATAAAGTACATTTTTGTAGGACGATGTTTGTTGATATTTCTAACGCGACAGTTCTTAATTTGATATATGTTTTAAAAAATAATGTTAACTAGCTAATGGTGTAGATCAATTTTATTTATTTTTGCCATCTTCACAGGAATTATCGTTTAAATGTTAGGAGAATTTGGTGATAACTCCTGCTGACTGTTGATAAGTCCTGCTCAGCTCACGCGGACTTTGATACGAGTTTTGTTTATGGAGCCAGCATGTAGATATAGCCGGAGGGAAGGATGATAATGAATCTTATTTGTAGAGGCTAGGGTGAAACACAAATATTGAAGGGCTCAGTACCATGATAACAGAGGTTCATAGGTGGAATTAGATAAATATATAAGACCAACAATTTGAGTATAGAAATCTACATATACTAAAGGGTGAATGTTTTAAAGTGTTTCACTATTAGTTTACTTAGTGATTTTACATGTGTTTATTATGGTATGTCTGCTAGGACATATTGAACTTTGTTTCTATTCAGCATAAAATATATGCATTGTATAATCCAGCATAACCGGTGAGGTTAACGTTTTCAAAATTGCACATGCTATTTTTAACAATTGATATAATGTAGGGAAATTAAATAAATCAGCTATTACCATTCGAGGTGACATTTCTTCTGGACATTAATTGTATATACATAATGACTTGGCATCAAAGAACATTTGTGAATAAATGAAAACGTAGATATATTCCAAATTTAGTGTGCACTACACTACGCGTCTCTGGAACAATCTTCGCCAGGTACGATCAAAGCTAAAATATTTGAAAGCCAAATTAATTTTCTAAGGTTTCGACATAATTGTTGGTTGGAATTTTTGCTTGCAAAGAAGCTAAACATAACACTTACACAAACATTATTTAACACGTTGACATATCAAAATTATTAAACTGGTCAAGATTCCCTGACCACTACTAATTCACCACATGCGGTTATAAGGTTAGTTAGGATGTAATAAAAAATAGTATTTCAATGAAAGAACCTTTTTTTTCTCAATGCAATATAAAGATTGTAAACAGTGTGGTCACATGGATACCAACAAGGATCATCCCCTCAGCTGTACTGAGTATAAATCATTCTGGATCAGCTGGGCCAATGACATGATTAAAGTTGGAAAAGGCAATGTTGTTGGAATGGAAACATTTCTCACATGGAATAACCGAAATCCACATCCAGTAAACTATGTAGCTTTCGCAACTGGTCGGGGTTCAACGGGAAAATGGAAGGTTATGAGAGGTATTAATCTATTTCAATGTATATTAAGTGTTATAAAAATTATAATTCAAAAATTCAAATTCTTTATTAGCCATAGTAGGGCCCACAGGGAGCATAGATACAAGATACAAATACAGTTAACAGATAATAATATGAATTAAGATAACAAAGAACAGATCATCATTTGTCAGATATGTCGAGCAGACTGTCGAACAGAAATCCGCAAATGTCAGTTAAAATATTAATATTTTCAGAATTAAGCAGCCAGATCAATTTATTCAAAGATGATAGCAATTTGAGTTTGATTTGATTTTTTGAATTTTGGTGTTTTAACGCCACTTTCAGCAATATTTCAGCTATATCATGGCGACCAGTTTTAGTAGTGGAAGAAGCCGGAGTACCCGGAGAGAACCACCGACCATGGGCAAGCAACTGGTAAACTTTATCACTTGCGGCTGCGAGTCGAGTGCATCCTTTTTTTGTAATTTACAAAGCCGGGCGCGAACCCACGCCATATTGGTGATAGGCTTGTATGAGTTGTTAGGTAATCCAACTACCTAACTCATTGAGCCACCTAGGCCCTGAAAGCAATTTGAAATTTTCAAATTTGCAAGTTAATTTAATAGCTTCGAAAAGTTTATTTCTATGATTATAATAGAAACCACAATTAAATAAAAAATGTTGTTCATCTTCAACTTCACTTGAGTAGCATTTCTCGCAAATTCGGTCTTCATGAACAATTTTTGGTTTAATGTAGCGACCTGTTTCGATCTGCAATCTATGATTACTGATCCTGAATATTAAAAAAGCTTGTCTTTGTTTAAAATCTTTAATCAAATTTAGATAGTTTTCACAACCAAATTTACATTTGAATTGAAAATAGTTTCTCAATTTTCCTGAGTTGGAGATAGTGGTTTCTCTAACAGAATTCCATTTGTTTAATAAAAAGCCTTTTTTAATCATATTTAACTTCCTTGTTAGACATTGGCTACTTAATTTCTGCCTGACTACTAATTATGGCACATATCCTTAATGTCTCACAATACCACGTCTGGACCCCCTGATCGTGCATCATCTTGCTTGTGAGATATGCATTATTTAATAGGGAAAGGATTAGATTCAATTCTCTTCCAGTATTTTATGACGTTAATAAAACAGTCTAATAAGAGGGGCTTTATGCCAAGTTCACGAAGTATGAGAAGGTTAGTGCTTTTTTTTTATTGGCACCTGAATGCATATGAAGTTTATCACAAGGGAAGAGACGTGATAATCTGGAGTAGTTAAACTGGAGGGAAGATACATTGTACTATAATACAGTGGAACCTGTCTATTTACCTCATACGAACACTTTGAGAATGTGTTTAGCAGTAATACATAAGATATCTTTGTTTATATATTGTACACAATTTATTTAGTTGATCGAGTCAAGCACACGAGCGTTCTAAACCATATATCAGAAGTAAAAAAATATAACATTGCAATCCTGTTTCAGATCCATAGAAAGAAGATGTTATACCAGCGATGAACGAAATAATCAAATTTGATTCAGTGAGGACAAACATTGGAGGACATTATTGATATGATAATTATCAATGGCAATATTAAAAATATTCAGTAAAGAATTTAAATTTTTATTACGTTAATTTACAGATTGGCGAAAGTTTGGTCACGGCCGTAGAAATTTGAATATTTCGTAAAATCATTAAAACTCCCGGCATGAAGCAAAAAATGTGCATAAAAAGTAAACTCCTGGCATGGAGTGCAAAGTCTAGAAAAACTCCTGGCATGGAGTGCAAGGTTCAAATAAACTCCTGGCATGGAGTGCAAAGTCTAGAAAAACTCCTGGCATGGAGTGCAAGGTTCAAATAAACTCCTGGCATGGAGTGCAAAGTTCGTTCAAATAAACTCCTGGCATGGAGTGCAAAATGTTCATCAAGCATTCAATCATATCATATAAAAACACTAACTCCTGGCATGGAGTTCAAAAGTGAATTGTTCCATCCAACGAAAATTAAAATTGAATTCACGTCTTTCGAAAACTTTGAAAACGAATTATTTACAATATTTATAAAAAAAAAAAAAAAAAACTTTAACACACTTGAATTGACCCTGGGTACAGAGGTCAACTCGATTGTACATTGCTGTTGGTGATGCGCTGTGCCAGAGGGAGTCTCATGTCAAGACTGTTGGCATGATACGACCACCACCACTATGTGGGGGAGCGGGACCAACGTTATCCGGCCGGACCAAACTACAAATTTTGAAATGAAACTAGACTATGGATATACAACTGCACCGTGTAATACAATATTTTCCAAAGCAATTTGAAGAGAATTTAGGGAACATTCATTCCCTACATTTGACAAATGAATGCCGTCAGCTGACCATAATTCTGTATTTTCTAGATAGATATTGGGGTATTTTATATAGGCACCACCCATGCCAATAGTCATTGTTGCCGCATAACTATTTAACCTTTTGCGAGCCATTTCCATAGCCTCATTATTTTCTGAGTGACGCCAATTTGTCCGTGGCAGAATTTGGGACCATATCAATTTTGTATTAGGATAATTCCTTTTGGTATATCTTAATTGAGCCCTAAGAAAATATCTTAAATCTCCTATCTCATATGCCCCTAAGTCATTACCGGCAACATGTAAGACAATAACGTCGGGGATATCTTCAAGACTTGACAGGATTCTAAGTTCAGATTTAAGATGGTTCAGTCTCAGACCACAGTAGCCTTGCCACCAGGTCGATTCCTAATCCTTGCGTGTAGCCATGCTCGTTTAATGATTGAAGACTACAAAATCCAAACCGAAGTATTTCCTGAAATATTTGATGAAATTTAAACAGGGGTATGAGGAAGCCGAATATAGGATTTAAAGACAGCAGACCTCCACCGGCCCCTGCTTTGTATTTCTTCGTCTGAATACCCTGCCAAAGACAAGGCGGTCGCACCCCCTATTCTAAAGGAGTGTGCTTTGTATTGACCGCCTTCTATTCCCGAAAATTTCAGAGATTTTGAAAGCAAGGCAGAGAACTGCTGCCTTGTTAATATAGTCCCGTTATAATGACAAAATAATGGTTTTGTTGCGGTTGATTTCGGCCTGATGGCTAAATACTCAGATACATTTAGAAAAGGGGATATTGTACTGCCGGTTATTTTTGGAATTTCTATCGACACCCCCTTTCCAGTTTGGTCAGTTTTGGAGAGCCTTAAATGAATCACTAACTTATCAAGGGTGAGCTTTACATCATCTACAGCTAATATTTGACCTGCATTATTTCCTTTTGAAAGAGCTATATCTCCGATTCTTAACAACCCCCAAAATGAAAGGGTAAATGCAGCTTTAAACATTTTGTCTTCATACTTATTATAGCAAATACCTCGCAAAACTGATACTAACTTATTTAAAATAAATGTTGTGATAGGCAAACGAGTATCTGCTTTACTTTTTAATCTAGTCAACCCTTCCAAAACTTTGCGCACTACAAAATGTTGTGTTACGTCGGGATAGCCCGAAACTTTGCATTTGTACCCTATGGCTGAAGTATACAATTGAGCTGTTCTAAACGACAAGCCTTGCAACAACAAATATGCTATGAAATGTGTAATATTATCGGTAGATGGGGGCCATTTATTTTCTAGTCCTTGAACGCTCAAAAATTTCTCGTAAGATGCTAAGCTAGTCCTATAACTATTCAATGTGTTCAGTGCCATAGAACCCTCTAAAAGTCTGTCAGCTTCATGTTGCAAATCCATGTCTGAAAATGGTCCGGAATTTCTCGGGGGTTTGCTTGTGCTTGTGGGGCTAACCTTCTGAATCTGTCCCATTGCTGTCGAGAGATTGCATCAGAAATTTCATTATTTTTACCCTCAATGTGTCGTGCCCGAAATATTATGTTGCTTTGCAATGCATATAATATAAACGGGCGCATTAGTGCCATGACACGCTTAGATTTGGAAGTTTGCGTATTTACAATATAAACCATTAAAGCTCGATTGTCGATGTAAAATTTAACTTTCTTATTTTGAAGACGACTGCCCCAAATTGTCATGGATAGTACAATAGGTACAAATTCAAGCAAAGTAATATCCTTTAAAATGCCTAAGTCGACCCAGTTCTGTGGCCACTGAAAAAACACCCACTCTTTTGAGAAAAAGCCCGAACCCCCCATAGTCTCTGAACATGCGCTGTCTGTATAAAGCTCTAATGTCTCATTAACTGACCATTCAGATTCGGAGAAATAAGCTTTCCCATTAAAAGATTCTAAAAAGGAAAGCCAGACTTTCATATCCTCTTTAACTTCAGAGTTTAGCTTAATAAAATGATGAGGCTTCTTTGCCTTGACTGTCAGATCATAAAAACGTCTGTTAAACGCTCGGGCACTATGTGCGGCCTTACTAAAAAAATTCAAAGAACTAACAAGGGACTGCAAGTAATTTTATTTTCCTTTGAACACTTTTTGAATTCAGCAACCAATGCATTCATTTTACTTTGAGGAATTCTAACCATCATTTCATCGGTATCGATTTCAAGTCCAAGAAAGATAAGAACATGTACAGGACCAACTAATTTTTCGTCTGCTATAGGGACACCCAATTCATCACAAATTTCTAAAAAAAAACAATTCATTAACATTTGGCAATTGTTTGAATTTTCTTCTCCAGCAAAAATAAAATCATCCAAATTCTTTGAGCCTGATTTTTTTCTCAACTAGCCAGTGCAAAAAAGTGGAAAATTGATTACAAATTTTGCAGCTAACACTGCAACCTATGGGTAAACATTTATCTATGTAGTATTCCCCGTCAATTTTTATGCCTAATAGTTCAAAATCATCCGAATGTACCCTCAAAAGGCGAAACGCACTTTTGATGTCAATGACCCCAAGTTCAGCCTTTTTTCCAAGTTTGCTGATCATTTCAACGACATTGTCAAAAGAAGTGTAACGCACTGTACAAAGATCAGGGTCAATAAAATCGCTAACCCCCCTTCCTTCAGGATAAGACAGATGTGTAATCATCCTCCAAGAGTTCCCGTCTGATTTGGGTACAATACCGACGGGTGAAATTTGTAAAGTATCAATTGGTAAAGTTTTGAATGGACCTACAATTCTACCTAAATCTATTTCTTTTTGTACTTTGGTTTTAAGTTCATCTTTATGTTGAGAGGCTGAAACAAAGTTTGAGCTTTCTCTGTGAAAACGTGGACCTGTATAGTGCAATCTAAAACCGTTCAAAAATCCTTCAGTTAATTCAGAAACTGTATCTTTACATGGATAATTTTTCAAATTTTCAAGTACCATATCAGTTTTTATTGGGGAATTCCCTATGGCCCAAATATCTTGGGTATCCCTGCCCCTGGCTTTGAAATCGAAAACCTTGACCTTGTGCTCTTGGTCTGAAACTACCGGACTATTGAAACCGGTTGGGGCTCTTGCACGAAAGGGGGCACGAAAGGAATGATTTCCTACATTTTCATATGTATTTCTATTCGGACATGTATAATAAGGGTGATGTCCAGAACAACTGAAACACACATGTTTGTAGTTACAAGGGACTCGGTCGCACATTCCCACTTTGTTGAAGTTGTAACATTTATTAACCGATGTTTTCGATTTATCATTTTTATAGGAATCGGGTCACGAATTCCAAGCATTCCCCATATAAAGTAGCTACAGTTCCTGGTCGACTATTTCCCATGATTTTACTGGATCAATACCCATTTTCAACCTAAACTGTTCATCATAAGTTTTCCATCCCAAACCATTTATTCTTGAGGCCTAGCCTAACAATATGCATATATTTTAACAATGCTTGGTATTTTTCAGGGTGAGCAGATGTATATATGCTTATGCATACAATAAATGCATCAGTCCATTTTTCAATTGTATGTATTGTTTGCTTGGTTTTTTCTTTTGTTGTCAATCAACACAACTTGCTTATCATTGTTTTCTGAATTTGTGTTCTCGGATAAAATTGCTAGATCAATGTATTGACCACTTACCATTTTGGTTTTATTTGTTTGTGAGACATGAGACCCGAGAAAAGAATGCACACTTTGTACAATATGTACATCGTTGGTCTCAAACCTTAACTGATCGTAACTAGGATTTATACCTGCACTTGTACTTGGCTCTGTAAATGTAACACTAGGAGCCATGGGGATCTCAGCTTGCTGTCTTGTATAAAGAATAGAAACCGGTTGACTTGGAGTTGGCCCATTTGCTGCTTGCTCTGGGGGACTCTGCGACTGTGCACGTGTTTTTGGAGTACTAGTGTTCTTGTTTGATTCCCGGACCCGCTTCTGTTGGTCATCTGCACCCCTCGCGTATGCGCTGTTGGTTTTTCTCTTGCTTCGTCTCATCTTTGTCTTTATTCTGCTTACTCCGACATACAATAAACATAAATAGAAACACTAAATTAATTTGGCTTCAAATATTGACATATTAACATGATTGTCCCTCCCCTCCCCCCTCCCTCAGTTGCCCTTCGCGGTGCGAAACTCGCACGGTTCTTCGAAAAGAAGAGATTAGAAATACGATTTACTAAATTTATTCCCGGAGTAACTCTTTCAAAGTTTGAAAATAAAAATGCACCAACCCGTACTTTGATTTTAACCTTTCGTCACAAGCACATGCTTCCTGGTATTTGACTTTCCATGATAAAATTTTCATTAAAATAAAAAATAAGGGTGAAATATTAACATATTAAAATATATTTCGATAATTAAAAAATAAAAATAAATAATAATCTAGCAAACGTTTATCAAAAACATCTTCAGCAAGCTGAATGTCGAGACGACATGTCAAAATCTTTCAAAAATTCCAAGTTTAATCCGTGATAAACCAAGCATTTCTTCATAGAAAACTGTTTAAGAAATACTAAAATAACATTTATTATTCATATTTTTATAATGTTTTTAAGTTTGCATGGCTTCTAAACTGGTTTTTTAACAAAAATTTAAGTCAGAAATGTATGATGACCTCACCTCATGAAGGTTTAAAAAGAGGAAAAGCTTTTTTGTTTTGTTTTTTTTTTCAAAGAATTTAAATTTTTATTACGTTAGTTTACAGATTTAAGTCAGAAATTTATGATGACCTCACCTAATGAGGGTTTAAAAAGAAAAGGCTGGGATATTTCCGGTGAAGACTTTTGTACTTGAAAAGGGGAATAACTCTCTATTTGTAGGATGGCTTGGTTTCAATCTATACGGTTTGTGTTCAATGAAGAATAATTCTAACAACGAAAATGAAATTACTGCAATAATTCCATCTATTCTGTAGGCGAATATATGTGATTATTCACCTAATACAGGGGTATTCACCGTACCAACACCAGGACTCTATATGTTGTCGGCTACAGTTAAATCTAGCAGTAAACATCTACACTGCTTTATGGGTGAACGACGTGATGTATGAAAAGGCATTTGGTACAAATAACTCTACAGGAAGTCTCAATACTGTATTACAACTCAAGAAAGGAGACAGAGTGTATATCAAGAAAGATTCCAAATACAGCAGTGCAAGCGAATACATGCTGGGAAGACACTGGTCTATGTTTTCCGGTGTCGTAAATTTTTTAGCTACCCATGAAAATTAGCCAATCGTAACTACTCGGCCATTCTCGCTACCCTGCAAATAACCTCGTACATAGATAGTAGAAATTCTTCTTATATTGTTTGCCGGAAGTTAAGCTGCACAAAAATATAGTCCACGGAAATCCAATATGGAAGACATACTAAGTAAAATCTAATCATGCAAAACTAATTAAAACTTTAACTTTTATCCATGAAAATAATTGAAATATAGAAAATTGTTTAAAATATAACTTTATCAAACTTTCATGTTACTGACATGTGAAAAGTAGTTCTATTTATCCGCCTACTACGTACGAGGTTATTTGAAGGGTAGCGAGAACGGCCGAGTAGTTACGATTGGAAAATTAGCTACCTTCAACTTTCGGTAGCTAATTTTCATACGGCGGAGCTATAAAAATTAGCTACCTATGAAAATTAGCTACTTGTAGCATAAACTTATAGGATTTGTCTCCCTTATTATGTTTACCAAAATACAAATTGTGTATTTCCAATGGAGGGACAAAATGAAAAACTGCATGTACATAAACAGGAAAAGAGTTACTGATTGACAAAGGGAGACATATAGATCTACACAATATAAAATAAAATAAACAATAGATAGTAGTGGCGTTCATAGTTGAAAAACAAGATGGTTACCTATATGGCTGTATAGCATGTGATTAAGTTACAAACTATCTTTTTTTCAATTTACCATCGCGATGTATCATTTTTACAGCTATTAAAAAAATAGATTGGTGGACTATTTATGGTAGAATTTAATATTTATTTGATGTTCAAACTATACGTATAATATTCTTTAACTTAATAAGATCATATCTGATAATGGAAATTCATTTGTTCCAAGTCCGAATTCAAATTTCGTGATAAAACGTATTTTAATTGTATTATATATACTTATTGTATATATTAATTATTAATCACACTTTTATTATTGCTAACCATGTTACCCTCTTGAAATAAAGAAATTAAATCATTTACTTACTTATTGACACTAACTTCTGAATTCAAGAAATAAATAAATTTATGTGGCATATTTTTTTAATAATGAAAGTTGGGAACTTTATTTATTACAATATTAAAGAACTGGTAGCTATTAGATTAATTTCAATTCGAAACTGAAACTATTTGCACACTCTTGATGACAATTTCTTATTTGGATTTTGTAAAAATAGAACCCTAAATCATAAATTTCCAACAGAATGTGGAAGATGGCAAAATATAAATTTGTTTATATACATGCACTCAAAAAGTCGCTTTTTATGTCTCTTCTGAAGGATTGTGATTTGATTTGATTAGATTTGAATATTTGGTGTTTAACGCCAATTTCAACAATATTTCAGCTATATCATGGCGACCAGTTTTAGTGGTGGAGGAAACCGGAGTACCCGGAGAGAACCACCGACCATGGGCAAGCAACTGGTAAACTTTATCACTTCGACTTGCGACTGCGAGTCGAGTGCACCTTTTTTGTAATTTACAAAGCCGGACGTGAACCCACTCCGTATTGGTGATAGACTTGTATGAGTTGTTAGATCCAGCGACCTAACTCATTGGGCCACTCGGGCCCCTCTGAATGATTGTGAAATCGCGAAAAGTTGACCGTGGGTTGCACAATGTATTTTGTATTGTTACGTTATTTATTGTCATTTGTGTAGACAATATATGGATTCGCTGAGAAACAGACCAGAAATGCTAACCAGACTCTCTTCGGTAGTGTAATCGTTAGCATACTCGCCTCGAGTGCGGTAGATCGTGGGTTCGAGTCCCGATCGGGTCAAATCAAAGATTATCAACTGGTATTTGTTGCTTATAATTCAAAGCACGCAGAATTAAGGAGAAATAGCAAAGACTAGTTGGCGCGGAATCAGGTTAATGTGTCCGAGTGGAGCGACATGTATATCCGCGGACTGTTGCTTCCGTTAGCTAACACTATAAAAAAAACTAAGCGTGTTGGTCTAGAAGAAAACAGACATCATCATCATCTCATTGCAAATTAACTTGGTCTCGCCATGATAGCAATAAAATTGCTGAGTTGGCGTTAAACAGCAATCGCTCACTCACTAAAGCTGTTACGTACAGTTTTTATATTTCCCGACAATGTACGTATATTGTGTTTATTCTGCAATGTCTTATAGTAAAACAAACCAACAACTTCCAATTTGTCTAAAAAGAGCAGAAACAGACATCGTTCTAAGCGTTTTAGACGTTCGCGCTTATATTGTAAGTTTATCGGCGTCGCTCGACATGAACCAGGTACCAGAAAAACTATATCTTGGTCAAAATCTTAAGCACAATGTGATGAAAGAAGCTGTTATATATAAAATCCCTAGGTACAGACAAAAACAGGTGTCACACCAATGAGGAGCGATGAACAAATCACAGCTGACACAAAGCAAAAATCAAACATCCCCAACAGTCTCAGTCCGTATTCACCTTGGACTCACAAGACACATCCCCGACTGCACCAAAACCCACACCATAAAAACAGCACTCCCAATATCTCTACCAGGTGTAAAGAAACTCCTACATAACGTCTGATACCCACAGATCTTGTGCTCCCAAAACTTTTAAATTATTTGTCTTTCCAATCTTTTGATTTTGGGCTACCTGATGAAGGTTATTCCAGAAACGTTCATGTGCACTATATTTGATATCTAGGTTTTTATTACCTCTTTTTAGCAATGTAGCTATCAGAATGTTTTCTTTGAAAACAAGATACACTTATTGTTTAATATGATAGATACAAAATGTATGGGGGGCCCGGGTGGCTCAACTCATACAAGTCTATCACCAATACGGCGTGGGTTCGCGCCCGGCTTTGTAAATTACAAAAAGGGTGCACTCGACTCGCAGCCGCATATGATAAAGTTTACCAGTTGCTTGCCCATGGTCGGTGGTTCTCTCCGGGCACTCCGCGGCTTCCTCCACCACTAAAACTGGTCGTCATGATATAGCTGAAATATTGTTGAAAGTGGTGTTAAAACACCAAAAATCAAATAAAATCAAAATGCATGTAAAATTTCCAGGTAAATTAGTTACCTGTATCTCTTATGAAAATTATGTGTACAGAACTAAGTCAGATTGATAAAAGGTGCATTCATGTAGGGTTTTTTTTTTCTTTCTTTTTGATATTTTTTTTACGATTGGTTTGTTTTGTTTTGTATTTGTTTGTTTTTGATAACAGATTAATATCTAATTTTATTTCGTTTTTTTTCTGTTTTGAGGATAAAACTTCAGAAGGGCCTACAAATTTATACATCTCGGAATAACAGTAGTACTTTAGGGCGCCTGCATCCTAATTTCTTATGTACATGTATCTCTATTCATTATCAATTAATGTTTAGAGGTTTGCGTTTGTATTGATGGGAGAGAGGTTTAAAGAGCTGTCTACACCTCATTTATCTTTCACTGCACTGTTTATCACTTGGATGATGTACTCAGCCTTTAGAAAGTAGATTGCCAGACGCTAACTATTATACAACATATGAAAATGTCTAATGTCATTGAATATAGCTCAAATAAATATTTTGCATCATGCTGGTATGTTTTGTAAGTACAGATACAAATGTACTTTTATCACACATACTTGTCAATTTAGAAATTAAATAACAGCCATACATGATAATATCTCACACACATAGTATCTACACAAGTTATTGTTGATTCAGGCTAACTTGGCCGGGCGTGGCTATCGGTCGTAGTTCAATTGGAACCTTCATTTTTAATTTAGGGTGGACAGGTAAAATAGTTTACATCTGAATTCACTGATCCGTTTAATTAGAGTCAATTGACAATTATTATACCTTTTATATTCTATACTATGCAAACAACAATACTATGAATAGCCTATTGTTGTTATTTGTACGAGAACCTGGTGTTACATATAAATAGTATATTCGTCCACGGTCATAGTTTGAAGTTCAGATGGAACATTAGCATACATATACAATACAATATATAGACTAGAGGGGAACCCCGGGGTATAGAAATGGGACCGAGAACTTCTTCGGCTTGAAGGGGCGTCCGTCGGTGCGGGATGTATAAATCCACAACCAACCCGTCCTTCGGATGAGACGTAAATAAAACCGAGGTCCCTTGTTGAGAGATTGCCACACTCTTCGCACGTTAAAGAACCCAGTGTAACAGCTCATTACGAGCATTATGCTCATGATGAGTGATCCATAGGAGACCTGTTGCACTGGCTAAATTATCCGTTCCTACCCATCACCTTTCCTTGCTTCGAGTCCCGTGGCGTTTAAATTTTTTAATGCTCTCGTCCTACATATAGCTGAAAAATTGCTCGCTGGACGTTAAACACCAATCAATCAATCAATCAATCAATCAATCAATCAATCAATCAATCAATCAATCAATCAATCAATCAATCAATCTCAGTAGGTTTAGAATATTTTTTAGAAATCAACCAATCAACAACAAGAATTGCCTGTTGTGGACATGTTTGTTGACGGATCGGGACGAAATGAGCAAACTTTATAGAGGGCCTTCCATATATGCTGCCTACCAAGTTTCAATTCATTTGGCCTAGCGGTTTCAGAGATTTTTAAAAATTGACCAAACAGAAACAATAACTGCCTATGGCTACTCGATTTCAGAGGTGAAGATTTTTTTTTTAGAAATCAACTAATCAGCAATAAGAATTGCCTATGGTGGCCATGTTTGTTAATGGATCAGGACGAAATGAACAATCTTTATAGAGAACCTTACATAGATGCTTCCTACTAAGCTTCAGTTCATTGGGCTAAGGGATTTCAGAGCAGAAGATTAAAATGTGAAAAACTTATAGACGGATGACGGATCAAATGATGGCAATAGCTCACGTTCCCTTTGACAACGTCTGCTCAAAAACTTTGATGAATGCCAGGGTGATAACACAAATTCTAATATGACGTCCTTCTTTC
>MJUT01031565.1:0-27822 GCA_002080005.1 Gigantidas platifrons
AATATTCTAAGTACATTTCGCTTTTATTTATTTGTTTGGTTTAGAGACATATCGCCTTATTGCTCGCTAGCTTATTGTTCGCTAGAAATTGTTCGCTAGCTTGAGCTTAGTTAAGTTTAATGACCTTTAAGAATTATGATAAATTTTGTAGATCATGTATTGCAAAGACGTTTGTTTATTGTGTAATAACTAAACTATAATCCTTTTTCTATATAAACAAAATGTCAACTATGTATTTGGACAATTCATTATGATTCTTTAAATAAAAACACAATTTCATTAAAACTCTATATCAGAACAGAAAAAAAAAGAATCATAATCGTAGAGTTCAACTTTTTTTGGGGGAAAATAACAATACTTGTACATTTTTTTTTATTTCGATCTTATTAAAAGTTCAAGAAATTTCATATTGGGAAAAACAATTAGACAGCTGGATAAATTCAAGTAATTTATTGACGAGATGTTTTCACTTCAACGTCCATTTTTAAACTGAATCGTAAACATCCGGTTATCCATGCCCATCACTGGGGGCAAATGGGCTGATTGGGGTTGAGTGGTAGTAGGATTTTGGACAGAATCTATATTTTAATGTTATTTCAGCACTATATTCATACATATAAAATAACATGCTTCAGAATCGCACACATTTTAAAGGGCTGACGAAAGAGGTGAATAATTTAAATTATCATGAATACATTAATTATATTCTAAATAACAGGTAATCCGCGCAATTGTAAGAAAAGTTGAGGTAAATGTAATATATGTTAATCCCCAAATACACACAAATGTAATGCGCCCTCTACTTCTGAAGCAATGTTTGTCAGGGCCGGTTTAGGCGAATACAGGCCCTAGGCTATTCCACTTGCAAGGCCTCTCCAAATCCCCACCTAGAGGAAGATGGAAGAGTATTTTAAACAAAATTCGATGAAGCCGAGGATGATGAGGGGCGTCTTAAATTGCACAATTCATAATTACTCCAATAAAGGACATTAGCCACTACGTCGAAACAAATCTGATGCCTGAAAGTTGAAACACATATCTTTCTCATTGCTTTTATGGAGCCGTCGCCGCCGTGATCGTATGATAGTTGGATTTACCACTACCAATACAATCAGTGCCTATCACCAATAAAGTTTCGAGTTCGAACCACGTTCATGGCGAGGTGTACTCGATACAACGTTATGTTATAAAGTTTGTGAGTGACTTGCGACAGGTCGGCTATTTTCTCCGGGTATTCCGGTTTCTTCCACCAATAAAACTGAGCGCCAAGATATACGAAAGTAGCGTTAAAAACCCAACCTCATCCACAACATCTACTTTCCTTGGTAAATCTGTCTGATAGGCATTGAACAATCTATCAATTATTTCAGGTGTTAGGTTTAGAAGATTTGCCAGGTTTAGATAAGACGTAGTAAACAAAAAACGCCACTCGTTGCTTACTCTCGCTTTAATATCTCTTCCACTAAATGATCCAAGAAGACTTTGTATGGATATTTTCCTATAGTCAGATGGGTTGTCTACAGGATAATTATCGCTTTGAACATTAATATTAAATACATTTTTTTTTAGATTTAATCATGGATCAATCTACATGCGTATTCCAGTAGGAAAGTGGAGCATTTTATTTTTTAGATGTCAAATTTAAATGTATAGCCACTGCCTACTTGAAACTAATGTAGCTACGCCACTTTCAACAATATTTCAGCTATCATGGCGACCAGTTTTAGTGGTGGAGGAAGCCGGAGTACCCGGAGAGAATCACCGATCATGGGCAAGCAACTGGTAAACTTTATCACTTGTGGCTGCCAGTCGAGTGCACTCTTTCTGTAATTTACAAAGCCGGGCGCGAACTCCCGCCGGATTGATGATAGTCTTGAATGAGTTGATAGATCCAGCGACCTAACTCATTGACCCCCCTGCTACGCCCATGAAGACAGTATTATTCTGAAATGAAATTACAGAAGCCTGGAGGGTTATAGCAGCATGTGTAAGAAATGTCTATGACAATGTTAGAAACATCGTACACCTTGTTCGGAGGCCAGCTAGATTTTGAGGTCCTAAGCCTTAGCCTGCCAAGCCTATAGGTAAATCCTGCACTGGTGTGTGTACATGTATCCGATATATTTCTTTTCGTGAAATTTCTTCGAAGTAGCCACGTTAATAAAATGTGTTGATACTGTAAATGCGGAACTGAAACAAACATACAATAATGTGTAGCTGTTTTAATGATTTTTTACGGCTCTCTAAATATGATTTTTTTTTTGCGTGCATCTAATATGTATTGGCATTTGCTCGCTTCATTTGATTAATGTTTGCATTAAAAAAAAAATGCAGATAGCAATTCTCTTCAAAAATGGGCTTACGATTTACGACTTACGAGTACCTACCACCACTCTTACTTTGCGATCAATTTTTATCGTAAGTTATACATCCTATTTATTAGTGAAACGGTCATAACTCTTTACGAGTGCATTTACATATAGTTTTCCGACTTGCGACCTTTAGTGAAATGGTCGCCACCTGTTCTTTAAAAGAAAGAAAGAAAAACACATTTCAAATCTCAAAACATGTACCTGTTTGTGTAATATTTACACACTTCTTATCCATACTTACCTAAAGTTACAAAAATAAAAAGCCGACTCTACATGATTTTCTCTCGATTTCCATCAGTAAATAAATTATTTATTTTCTCCCAACAATCTAAATAACTAATAGTCGAAAAGAAAAATAATTTAAGAAGCTAGGAAATCGACAAAAATTGAAAAATTAGAGAAATTATGGGGGTAATCAATATTTGCACTTTGGGAAGCTGACGGATCCCTATTTGTTTACCAGTTATCAATTTGCAAAGTTCAAAGATCAAATTAATATTGGCCCTGGTTATTATGTAACAAGTGTGAACGGCATGTGCCGATAAAATGTTATTATTTATCAGAATGAAACCACATTTGAAATATATTATAATGATAAAACAGAATGCTACCATATCAACGAAAAATTGTTGAAAGTGGCGATAAACACCTTACAGCTTTAACCTCTAAAGATCAGGCAGATCGTGTTCGCCATAGAGTAAGTTTCTTATTAATTAGGGCGACATGATGAATTGGATTGATTGATTGATTGTTGATGTTTAACGCCACTTTCAACAACATTTCAGCTATATCATGGCGACCAGTTTTAGTGGTGGAGGAAGCCGGAGAGAACCACCGACCATGGGCAAGCAACTGGTATAGTAACTTTATCACTTGCGAATGCGAGTCGAGTGCACCCTTTTTTGTAATTTACAAAGCCGTGCGGGAACCTACGCCGCATTAGTGATAGGCTTGTATGAATTGTTAGATCGAACGTGTATTGTATATTAGTATTAAAAATCAGTGACACAGTCAAATTCAATTATTTGAATATTCATTATTTGAAAATATTTCGGGTAGCAAGAATGTTGGACGGGCAGACTAATTTGGCGACGACAGGATAAGGGACCGTTTTCTAGTACAAGCAGGAATCAAATTCAACTTTTCAGAATTTATTTCAATATTCAATCTCGTTTTTGGTTTTTATTTTTCTGGACAAAAATCGAGACAAAATACGGAAATAAAATCTTACTAACTGACGTTTGATTTTTTTTTTATGAAAGACAGCAGTATTGGGACAGTTCTCTCGCATAAGAATAATTCAACTATTGAAAACACATATTCAAAATTTGAAAACATATCGGGTGGGAAGAATGTTGAATGGGCAGACTAATTTGGCGACGACATGATCATAGGGACCGTTTTCTAGTACAAGCAGGAATCAAATTCAACTTTTCAGAATTTATTTTCATGTTCGATCTCGTTTTGGGGTTTTATTGTTCTGGACAAAAATCGAGACAAAATACGGAAATAAAATCTTACTAACTGACATTTGATTTTTTTTTATGAAAGACAGCAGTATTGGGACAGTTCTCTCGCATAAGAATAATTCCACTATTTGAATACACGTATTCGAAATTTGAAAACATATCGGGTGGGAAGAATGTTGGATGGGAAGACTAATTTGGCGACGACAGGATCATAGGGACCGTTTTCTAGTACAAGCAGAAATCAAATTCAACTTTTCAGAATTTATTTCAATATTCAATCTCGTTTTTGGTTTTTATTTTTCTGGACAAAAATCGAGACAAAATATGGAAATAAAATCTTACCGACATTAGATTTTTTTTATGAAAGACGGCAGCATTGGAACAGTTCTCTGGCGTAAGCAGCAGTCAAATTCAACCATTGAAAATTATTTGAAAACATTTCGGGTGGGAAGAATGATGAACTAATCATTGGTGACGACAGGATATGGACCCTTTTCTAGTGCAAGGAGTAATGCATTTAAGTTAATTATACACAAGGCCATAAAAATGTCAGAACCCCCACTGTGATAATTTTCTTGTATCATTTCATAGGTTATACTATCAGTTCGCACACTTTTTGAATGAAAATCAATAAAAAGCAAAGTGAAGAATGAAATATATGTATAAAGAAACACACATGCACATGCACACAAACAAGTTAACTTATAACAGAAATAGTTTTGTTAGAGGAAATACAGCAATAATAATAAAGTTTAATTAAAAATCAAATGTAAATAATAAAAACTTAACAGAAAATAATAAAAATAACTTGTGAAAAGTAAAAAAAAAAAAATAATAACGCAAAACAAACGATTTTATATTTTGATAACTTTTCTTGAAATGTCTGAAAAAGAAAAAAATACATATTAATATTCACCTAAAATCTATAAGTTACCTGTGTGCTATATATAGCTCTCGCATCGAGCAGTACACAGTACACAAGCATGACTTACATGTTGAAAACATGGCGTAATAATTATAACATCTGCGTGGTCATTGATCAAGACAGAAGGAATTTAATTATTTCAACATTCATCATTTAATTCATGAAAATTAAACCGACAGTTAAACTCGATCTTGGTGAAATGTGTAAAGTACGTTTATTTATTTTTTTGTCAGCCGTGAATATACTTGATTGCATATAAATATATTCATTAATACAGACTCGATCTTCGGCGAAATATGTATTCCGTTTTCATTTGTTGTGTATTCGTTTTTTACTTCTGCCAACGATGAATACACTATAGCTATCGATACATAACTAAATGGAAACAAACATCCAATTTTTCTCAACTCGATCGCGTATATATAATTTGCTTTGTATGTTTTTCTCATATTGATCTCATGTACAAAACATCATTATTTGTATAGTACGTAAACAGGTCTCATGTTTATCTACAACCCGAATATCCAACAGATCTATGCATGTAAAACGGAGAACGATACGTGTGTGGTGATGTCATGATACATAACTTTTCGGCCACCTTAGATGTATTGATATAAGACAATATGCTAATAATAAACAAAATATAATGAAATTAATTTAATTTGGCAAAATATTGACAAAATTATTAATTATAATTAAAGTTCACATAAATCACATTATCACTGTAAACATCAAATGATAACTGCCAAACCAGAGGCCAAACAGTGACCAAAGTCAGAATCATTTGATGTAATGATAAACCTGTACATTATTGTATATTTACACAATTAAAAAAAAGCAAAGCTTTATGTTAATGGGTTGTACCCTAATGGTTACTTATTCTGAAACAGAAATAACCGAAAACTGACAAAGTGTCACTCAAGTTCAACATGAATGGCTGAACTGAAATAAAGACAAAGCAAAACAACAACAAAAATTCCCCTTAATCATGTTGATTGCACATATTGTAGAAATCTCTATATCCCCAGAAAGAGAATAAGAAGTAATCCTTCTGTTATAAAGCAACACAATGAGATTAAATCCTCGTGTTTAACAATGGGAGATAACTTGAATATAAAAATTGGTCAACTTGATATTCCCAGAATTATTGGGGTGCAAATTACACAATGGGGAATATAATTCCCAAACTGGCCTACCAAACTTCAAAAAGGGCTTATAAGTAGCTACAAATTCACAATGCCTTCTGAAACAAATGTTTTTTAAAGCATTATTGATAGCGATTACAAAATTCCTAGTAATATCGTAATCCAGCGGTCTAGGAATAATAGCTGAACAAATTATTTTTGTACTTGGCTTTCCATACTTCATTATGGTACAAATTAAACTATTGTATAAATAGTCGAAATCAGCTAATTTACAACTGTTTACATTATTAGTACCTACATGAATCAAAACGATATCAAAGTTGACAGAGGCACTACCTGATGAAATGAAATAGTCTATATCTTCAATTGTAGCACATGGATAGGCTTGTAGACAGTAGTGGCAATTTGGTATATGTTTAACGTGTTTTCCTATAGAATCACATATCAATGTCACCATCTTTTTCTCTGCTTTTTTAGATTTGGATTTCTTTTTCTGTTCTGAATTCCCCCGACTTGACCTGGATTCCCCCGGCTTAACTTCTTCTGAATTCTTTCTACTGTCTTTTAGCGGTGTGCTCGATTTTGCCTTTGCTACCACTACCTTCGGCTTTGTTCCCTGTGAATCGTAAAGTTTTTTCAATTTTTTCTCGTCCTGAATAATTTCCTTTTCCGTGTTGGTGATATCTAGTTTTAACGCCTCTATTTTTCCTTGTAAACCTGCAACACCCTCCCCCTCTATTTCTGTATCAAACATACCGGAGGCAGGGTCCGAAATATCAAGTATATCAGACTGTTCATCAAAGCCATATTCATTAATTTTCTTGTAATCTTTCCGAGTTTTACCCCGCGTTGCCATAGCCATGCCAAAGAACAAGCTCTCGTGTAAGGCGAGCCAAAAATTGAAAACCCAAAATTATTTCCCAAACAAACAAACAAAAAATAATCAAAACTTACTTGGATTTTTTCGTTCCCCACGAGATGAATTATTCCTTGAACACGACTCGTTGTTTCGGAAATCGACGTGTGAATGAAATATTAAAGCATGTTGTGTGGAAAGAAAACTCTTCAACCAATCAGATAATTGTTATTCTCGCAGCCTCGATTGAAGTACAAACAAGAGAAAAGGTGTACTCGATTGGGAGAAACGTTGGCGCCAATTATACATTTTTAATATTGAATTAAAAAATCCACACGTAACCCATCCATAAAAACTCGATACATACACACGATAATTATGTATAAAGACTATCGATTAAATTGAACTGCACAGAAAATAATAAAAATAACTTGTGAAAAGTAAAAAAAAAATAATAACGCAAAACGAACGATTTTTTATTTTGATACCTTTTCTTGAAATGTCTGAAAAAGAAAAAAATACATATTAATATTCACCTAAAATATATAAGTTACCTGTGTGCTATATATAGCTCTCGCATCGAGCAGTACACACAGTACACAAACATGACTTACATGTTGAAAACATGGCGTAATAATTATAACATCTGCGTGGTCATTGATCAAGACAGAAGGAATTTAATTATTTCAACATTCATCATTTAATTCATGAAAATTAAACCGACAGTTAAACTCGATCTTGGTGAAATGTGTAAAGTACGTTTATTTTTTTTTGTCAGCCGTGAATATACTTGATTGCATATAAATATATTCATTAATACAGACTCGATCTTTGGCGAAATATGTATTCCGTTTTCATTTGTTGTGTATTCGTTTTTTACTTCTGCCAACGATGAATACACTATAGCTATCGATACATAACTAAATGGAAACAAACATCCAATTTTTCTCAACTCGATCGCGTATATATACGTAACCCATCCATAAAAACTCGATACATAAACACGATAATTATGTATAAAGATTATCGATTAAATTGAACTGCACAGAACTAATTTGCCACTGCAAGTCTTAATATCTCGAAGCAAGTCTTTAATATCTCAATGCAGGTCTAATCTCCACTATTTTGTATAAATCCCTACATACCACTACGAATCTCCGCCGACAAGTATTAAAAATTAATACTTTATGATGGAAATTAATATACTCCCAAGGAAATTAGTACTTTGATGTCTCTAGTGAATTAATTCCCTCGTGTTTTCTTTTAATTACCTTCGCCAACGAAATAAATTGCCTTACAATTTCAGTGAAATATTCATCACGGGCGTCATTTGAACAGTCCTTTAAATTGTCTGGAATAATGTTTATTCCCACACAAACAATAAAGAGTTTTCTTTCCTTTAGCGATTTATGTCTAAGTCTTTTTACAAAAGACGTATGGATCCAGACTTAATGTGTAATACACAATTTTCGTCATGAAACGTTGCTACTATTCCTTTCAATCTCGAATCTCCCAAAATTATGGTAGTCATTCATCCAAATTAATGTTAATCCGTGAAATATAATGTTTATTTTTTAAAAGTATCCTGTCGACGACGCCATTTGTAATGAAATAACAAAGGTGATAAATTAAACGATGCCAAAACTATTTAATACTTGTTATGTCAACAACAAAAAGGGGAAGTAACTCTAACATTTCTACCGAATGCAAAGTGTTCATTCTAGACTTACAAAGTTCACATCGTTACAATACTAATATTATATGTACTATTTGGAACAAGACATACACAGTAACACTAATAATTCCCCAAAATAAACAAATTATGCTTGTGAGATTTTAAATATTTAATTTCTACACAATTCGCAATAGTGGTGTAAGCTTTGAAAAATCAATTTCCAGATTAGTGAAAATTTTTAAAAACATTGGATATGTACTCATCTAAGATATTATATGTACTACTTGGAACATGATGTGCACGGTACCACTGATTTTGTGCGTAAAAAGTAGCAATTCATTATTGTAAAAATTCAAATATTCATATTCGTCATTATTCGCAATAGTGGTAGCTTAGAAAAATTATTTACAGATTGTTGAAGCTTTTCGTAGTTTATTCATCTTAGACATTCAGTGTACTATTTGGAACAAGACGTGCAGAGTAACACTGATTTATTTTCACTGAAAATAATCAGTTTAAGATTGTAAATATTCGTTTCCTACATTATTCGAATTTGAGGTATCAGCTTAGAAAATTTAATTTACAGATTGTTGAAGCTTTTATAGAAAAAAACATTGAACATTCTATTCATTTAGATATAGTATGTATTATTAAGGAACAAGAAATGACCAGATGTACTCCATGCAACCTTATGTGATAAAGTTTGTCAGTGATTTGTTGCTGGACGGTGGTTTTCTCAGAGTTTCGCCACCAATAAAACTGACCACCACGATATAACTGAAATATAATTGAAAGTGACGTTCAATGCCATAACCTTAAAATTTATCGATTGATTGGTGTTTAACGCCAACTTAAAATCAGAATATTGAAGAAAACAGATAGATACAGGATCATTCAATGTGCCCCTTAGCTCTTGGCTTACTTGTCAATGACCGTGTTCACATGGGTACCTATATGCATAGGAATCCATGTGAATATGACATGTTTACTAATAGCAACATGGCTTTTATAAATTTCAACTATTTTGAAAATGAAAGGGCTTTGAGTTTTACAACTCTCAATTGCCACCAGGCAAGAACAAGAATCCGAACAGATCATGAAATTACTCTCATCAGATGAGGCAACGAACGTCAAAGGAAGAAAATAAAATTGGTAGATGGTAATCGAAGAGAATATACCTGCTGTCTGAAAACAGCTACCAATGCAACGCAATAACCTTTAGAACAATCAGCATAAATTGTAGATTATTCAGATGTCACCGATGTAATTTCAGCAAAATGTTGCTGAATTAGTAAAGGGTTTGTTTCAGATTTTTGGTATTTTGTAAGTTCAAAATTAAAGCTAAGTTATGGGTTTAACCATGGTTGGTTTTCAGAAAATACAAGATGTACTAGGTCATCCACATTTATATCAGAAGTGTGGTTTTACTCGAAGTCCACAAGTTTTAATTATATTGGGTTGCTATGGTAAACATTTTCATATAAAGGTTTAAAAACACAGTCGTATGCAAGACTTGAAGGATAAGCCTTCATTTGGTTTCATATGGCATACCAAGTTGGATACGTCTGTTTTCAAGGGAAATCTCGTTTGCCTCAACACACACACCCTCAACTGGAGACGTTCTGAACGCTCCAAGTGAGTCGTGATCCTTGATGATGAACTGTATCAAGCAACTTACTTGATACAAGATGGACGGGCTGAACCGTAAACGATACACTCGTAATCCAATTTTGATGGAATCAACGATCAAAGTAAATTTAATAAAACCGTGCTCTCTGTTCCCCGATCGGTACTGGACACAGTGTTTAAAATATTATGTGAAACAAAGGGTTTCAATCTGCAATGATAGTGATTTATATATCCTTATTAACCCAATTGTATATTTTATCAATAAAGAATACAAATTGTCAACTTCAGTACATTTCAAGTAGTACAACTTCTTATTTGAGTTAGTTTGAAGTATTTAAAAAAAAAATCGATTTCAAAATTTGTCATACATGTACAAATACGTTTTAGTATATTTTATTGAAATCAACTGAAATATGAACAATGCTGTCTCTGTTTCTGGCAACCCTCTTGTAGAGGGTACCCCATGTGTCTGCCAATATGGTAACGTTCTAGACAACTCTGTGAGTTGAACCCTTAGAATGCTGACCAATACCTAGTATCCCATTAGGCATTGATTCCTTTTATGGTGAATTTTAATAGTAGAAGTGGTCTGAAGACTAATTAATATCTACAGGTTAAACCAACAATGAGAATCCATTCAAAATAACTTCATTGAGATTAAAGATTAACAGTGACTACTAAAGGACTACTTCTGATTGGATAATACAGGCAATGAACATGAAATTTTTTTTTCTTCAAAAACTGAAGAATACTTCAAGTATATAAAATAAGAAATATTGTTTGATATACTGTCAAATGAAACATAGTGATTTGCTTAAATCTTTGCATTTTTAGCTCACCTTCCCAAAGGCAAAGTGAACTTTTGCCATCACTTGGCGTCCATCGTCTGTTGTCTGTTAACTTTTCACATTTTAATCTTCTCCTCTGAAACCCCTTAGCCAAATGAACTGAAACCTAGTAGGAAGCATCTATGAAAGGTTCTCTATAAAGATTGCTCATTTTGTCCCGATCCATTGACAGACATTGCCACCACAGGCAAATATTGTTTCTGATTGGTCGATTTCTGAACGTTTTCTCCTCTGAAAGGGCTTTGTCCAATGAACCGGAACTTGGTGGGAAGCATCTATGGAAGGTCCTCTATAATGATTGTTCATTTCGTCCTGATTCCTTTACAAGCATGGCCACCACAGGCAATTCTTATTTCTGATTGGTCATTTTCTAAAAAATCTTCCCTCTGAAACCGCTTTCCCAAATTAACCGAAACTCGGAAGGAAGCACCCTTGGAAGGTCCTCTATAATGATTGCTCATTTCGTCCCGATCGGTTAGCAAACATGGCCGTCACATGCAATTCTTGTTTCTGATTGGTCGATTTCCATAAAATCTTCTCCTCTGAAACCGCTCTCCCAAATGAACCCAAATTTGGTATGAAGCACCCTTGGTATGTCATCTATAAAGATTGCTCATTTCGTCCCGATTCGTTAACAAACATGGCCACCACTGGCAATTCTTGTTTCTAATTGGTCGATTTCTAAACATTGTCTCCTCTGAGTCCTCTATAAAGATTGCTCATTTCGTCCTGATCCATTAAACAACATGGCAGCTACAGGAAATTCTTATTTCTGATGGGTCGATTTCTAAAAAATCTTCTTCTCTGAAACGCTTTCCCAAATGAACCCAAATTTGGTAGGAAGCACCGTTGGGAGATCATCTATAAAGATTGTTCATTTCGTCTCGATTCGTTAATAAAAATGGCCACCACAGGCAATTCTTGTTTCTGATTGGTCGACTTCTAAACATTTTCTCATCTGAAAGCGCTTTGTCGAATGAATCGAAACTTGGTGTGAAGCATCTATGGAAGATCCTCTATAATGATTGTTGATTCGTTTACAAACATGACTGTCACAGGCAATTCTCATTTCTGATTGGTCAATTTCTAAAAATCTTCCGCTCTGCAACCGCTTTCCCAAATGAACCGAAACTTAGTAGGAGGCACCCTTGGAGGGTCCTCTATGTTGATTGCTTATTTCGTCTCGATCCATTTGCAAACATGGCCGTCACAGGCAATTCTTATTTCTGATTGGTCGATTTCTATAAAATCTTCTCCTCTGAAACCGCTTTCCCAAATGAACTAAAATTTGGTAGGAAGCATCCTTGGAAAGTCATCTATGATAATTGCTCATTTCGTCCTGATTCGTTTACAAACATGACCGTCACAGGCAATTCTCATTTCTGATTAGTCAATTTCTAAAAATCTTCCACTCTGCAACCGCTTTCCCAAATGAACCGAAACTTGGTAGGAGACACCCTTGCAAGGTACTCTATTTTGATTGCTTATTTCATCTCGATCCGTTTGCAAACATGGCTGTCACAGGCAATTCTTGTTTCTGATTGGTCGATTTCTATAAAATCTTCTCCTCTGAAACCGCTTTCCCAAATGAACCAAAATTTGGTAGGGAGCATCCTTGGAAGGTCCTCTATGATAATTGCTCATTTCGTCCTGATTCGTTGAAAACATGCCCGACACAGGCAATTCTTATTTCTGATTGGTCAATTTCTAAAAAATCTTCCCCTCTAAAACGCTTCCCCAAATGAACCGAAACTAGATGGAAAGCATCTATGGAAGGTTCCCTATAAATATTGCTCACTTCCTCCTGATCTGTTTACAAACATGGCCGTCACAGGCAATTATTATTTCTGGTTGGTCGATTTCTTGATAATCCTGAAACCGCTTTCCCAAATGAAGCAACATTTGGTAGGAAGCATCCTTGGAAGGTTTTCTATAAAGATTGCTCATTTCGTCCCGATCCGTTAACAAACATGGTCGTCACTGGCAATTATTTTTTCTGATTGATCGATTTCTATAAAATCTTCCCCTCTAAAACCACTTTCCCAAATGAACTAAAATTTGGTAGGAAGCATCCTTGGAAGGTCATCTATGATAATTGCTCATTTCGTCCTGATTCGTTTACAAACATGACCGTCACAGGCAATTCTTGTTTCTGATTGGTCAATTTCTAAAAATCGTCTCCTCTGAATTCGTTTTACCAAATGAACCAACATGTTGTAGAAAGCATCCTTTGAACGTCCTCTATAAATATTGGTCATTTCGGCCCGATTCGTTAACAACCATGGCCACCACAGGCAAATCTTGTTTCTGATTGGTCGATTTCTAAAAAAAATCTCCTCTGAAAGTTCTTTGTCCAATGAACCGAAACTTGGTAGGATGCATTTATGGAAGGTCCTCTATAATCATTGCTGATTTTGTCCCGAATCGTTAACAAACATGGCCACCATAGGCATTTCTTGTTTCTGATTGGTCGATTTCTAAAAATGTTCTCCTCTGAAAGCACTTTGTCCAATAAACCGAAACCTGTTGGGAGGCATCTATGGAAGATCTTCTATAAAGAGTGCTAATTTCATCCCGATCTGTTAACAAACATGGCCGTCACAGGCAATTCTTGTTTCTAGTTGGTCGATTTCTTGATAATCTTCTCCTCTGAAACCGCTTTCCTAAATGAACCAACATTTGGTAGGAACCACCCTTGGAAGCTCTTCTATAAAGATTGCTCATTTCGTCACGATCCGTTAACAAACATGGCCGTCACTGGCAATTATTGTTTCTGATTGATCGATTCTATAAAATCTTCCCCTCTAAAACCACTTTCACAAATGAACTAAAATTTGGTAGGAAGCATCCTTGGAAGGCCATCTATGATAATTGCTCATTTCGTCCTGATTCGTTTACAAACATGACCGTCACAGGCAATTCTCATTTCTGATTGGTCAATTTCTAAAAATCTTCCGCTCTGCAACCGCTTTCCCAAATGAACCGAAACTTGGTAGGAGACACCCTTGCAAGGTACTCGATATTGATTGCTTATTTCATCTCGATCCGTTGCAAACATGGCTGTCACAGGCAATTATTGTTTCTGATTGGTCGATTTCTATAAAATCTTCTCCTCTGAAACCGCTTTCTGAAATGAACCAAAATTTGGTAGGAAGCATCCTTGGAAGCTCCTCTATAAAGATTGCTTATTTCGTCCCGATCCGTTAACAAACATGGCCGTCACTGGCAATTATTATTTCTGATTGATCGATTTCTATAAAATCTTCCCCTCTCAAACCACTTTCTCAAATGAACCAACATTTGGTAGGAATCATCATTGGGAGCAAAAGATTGCTAATTTTGTTGCGATCTGATTACAAACATGGCCGCAACAGGTAATTCTTATTTCTGATTGGTTGATTTCTAAAAAATCTTCTTCTCTGGAACCGCTTGGGCAAATTAACCGTAACTTGGTAGGAATCATCTATGGCAGGTCCGTTATAAATATTGCTCATTTCGTCTCGATCCGTTAACAAACATGGTCGCCACAGTAAAATCTTGTTTATTGTTTTTGGCAAATGAACCGTATCTTAGTAGGAAGCATCTATGGAAGGTCCGTTATAAAAAATTGCTAATTTAGTCCCGATTAATTAAATAAACATGGCCATTATAGGCAATTCTTGTTTCTTGTTGGTCGATTTCTTGATAATCTCCTCCTCTGAAACTGAGTAGCCACATGAACAGATATTTGGTAAGAAATACATTGGAAGGTTCTGTATTAAGCTTCCGCAAGGCAGAATGAAAGGTGGGCGACACCGGCTTGGCCTACAGAACCACTAGTTTCATAAACCGCACACTTGCAAAGGAAGTAAACGTTTAGGTGAAGCACAGCTAAGTACAAAAATGATCATCAGTATGTCAGACAGTACAATGTTGAAACGTTATTGCAAATACATTAGCATTATATCATGTTTATTATGGGTTCTTCCTGGAAAGTGATGACAATTCTATACTACCGTCCTATATTTTATTCACCTAGTCTGGTCACTGTTAATGGTCAAATCCAAACAAAATACACAGAGTAATAGAAGAAAGTTGAAAACAAAGTTTCAATCAATGACTGCGTTTAATTTCACGATAGTATGGCTTAAGCATAGTAGCTTTAATATATGATATATGGAATTGTGTTGCTGGGAAACTGTAACAGGAACATTCCCTTTCTAATGTCAAATAGTCGTGTTAGCGAATCATATAGGCAACTTCCCTTTAGGACAAACCTTCAGGTAGTTTCTCATGCAAGGATAATAAATGCTACACTATCTCCATGTTTAAAAGGGTTTGCAGCAGCTCATACCCATCGGCATCTTGTTTGTAGCGATTGCTTGCTACCATCTGCAAGATACAATTATTCAGCCTAATTCCACGATTTGGTCATTCCTGTGACACAATTTCCCCCTGTTTGACCATTTCAGCAACTACAAGACTTATTGTTTCCAATGATGTATCGTGTTCTCGTCAATTCTTCATATCCGTGTCAATCACTAGTTATCTGTGTAGTGCTTTGTGCACCATTGTTTGTCTGTTTGTCCTTTTCCGTTTGTCCATTGTATTACACGTCAATCTTTGAATTATGGCGTCTAATTACCCCTTTGATATCTCCAAAAAGAGAAGAAACAACTGTGTTCGAACAATTCTAAATATATAACAACATACTTGCAATACATCAATCAATATATACGTAAGCTTCACTTCTACAAGTGCGTTGACTACTGTAAGCTTATTAAGGGAAAACAGGCTCAGGTTAGCGACTTTAAAATCTACAGCCGATCGCGGACGCTACAAAATGACGGTTAACTTACATAACTCCAGGACACGGGTATAGCCATCATAAATCAGATCAATTTGAACTGCACAAATAGTATGACGGAGTTATCGATTAGCGCATGCGTATATGTTAATATATACACATGCAAAGCGAAACCGGAAAGACCATGTGGAAACGACATCGTATTGGCGGAAAACTGTATTAAGTTCAATGATTACCGCTAGTTAAAATTGTTCGTGAAGATGGTCGAGGAGGTTTTTAATGACATTTACTTCAAAAATTGACATAGTATTCAATAAGCAGATTGCTTGACTTAAAAAGAAAGACAAAAACACTGCTGAAGAAATGTTTTTTTTTTAAAGAAAAAATAAAATATATATAACAATGGATTGAAGATATGAACAAATCACACTGACATATAGCTTAATGATCTACACATCTCTATTGATTGAATTGTAAGCTCCAAAGACGTATGCTTTGCGGCAGTCATCAGTTCTTGTTTCAGTCATTTAGATTTTTATTTCACTTGCTTTAGGACATAAATATCTTGGTTAGCAACAATTAATTATAAAACATGATTAGTAACAACATTCCTAATTTAAAGTGCACAGCAGGTTTGGCCACTCATTATATGTATGGCATATGCGGTTGAGCAATAAATGGTTCACCAAATTACGAAATAGTTTTACACCTATTTGGAATAGGAAATATATTTTTTTTTATATTTTAACATCATTGGTTTTCATAGAAGCTTTGGAATGAAATAGGGGAAAACAACTTCAAAATTGTTGAAGCAACACTAGTTGTACCCAACAAATAGATTATATTAATAGAAGTAAGCATAGGACGTTTTCATTAGACAATTGGCCGGAGAATCATTATCACCATGTGACATAAAATTAGGGTTCATGCTCTTATTGCTACCAAAATTCAAGGACTTTCCAGGTCAAGGACAGTAAACAGGACAACATTTGTCAAAACATCTCAGGCATTTTACACTTAGGTCTTTTCAACATTTATGAAAAATCAAACGCATATTAGTTTATTATTGAAATGTAAACCTGTGTCTTGCAGTTCTCTTTCATTTTGTCCTGCAACTCTTTCTCAATAGTTTCTAGAGTTTTTGTTGTTTGTCCTTTGCACACCTCATACTGTTTGACCTGGCAATAATCGTAAATTCCCTGTATTGTCAGCTTTATCTGCATATCTTTTTTTGCTGATTTGTTTAATACATCGGTGTCATTCTCCATTATTTTATTTTTCTTCTTGATATCTGAAACAGCTTGGCCGAATGAACCGAACCTTGGTAGGAATCATCTATGGACGGTCCCTCATAAAATTCCTCATTTCGTCCCGATTCGTTAGCAAACATGGCTGCCATAGGCAATCCTTGTTTCTGGTTGGTTGATTTCTAAATAAATATTCTTTTCTGAAAGAACTTGGCCAAATGAGTTGAAACTTGGTAGGAAGCTTATATGAACAGTTTTCTAAAAAAGTTGTTCACTTCGTCCCGGTCCGTTAACAAACATGGCAACCATGGGCAATTCTTGTTTCTGGTTGGTCGATTTCTCAAAAAATACCGTAGTCTCAGAAACCGTGTAGGCAAACGAACCGAAATTTGGTAGGAAGCACATATGGAAGGTTCTGTATCAAGTTTCCTCAAAACAGAATGAAGGTGAGCGACACAGGCACATCCCACTGAGCATCTAGTTTTGCTTTCTGTTTAAATTTTTCTTACCATCAAATTACTGGTAGTATTTGGATATAGCACTAGATGCTGAAAGCAGTAGTTCACTGCTTACATGGTCAACAATAGTCCTCTGTGCAACACATGATGTGTCTGCTAGATGTTAAACTGATACCTCTTTATTAATAGAAACAATCTCTCTACTTAAACCTGTGCATGCGAAAGCAAGAGCAGCAGCTTAATTACACTCTCAAGATTTTGAAATGCAGATCTATTACCTATTCGTTCACTATAAAATGGTCTAGTCTGTCCTCTACTTGAGAATAGTCTCTGAAGTAATCTTGCATATCCTTTATCATCTGATCAAAAATATTACTGAATTCATGCAATATACTGTCACAAACAGATTCATCAAGTCTTTTCATCTCAGTCATAACTTCCTTTATCAATTTCAATGTACTATTGTCATTGTTCTCTAAAACAAGGATTGGGTCCAAAGCGCTTAGATGCCTTACAATTTGACACTTCAGTGGTGACTTATTAAAACGTTTGCCAGACAATTTCTACACTATTAGCGGAAGTCATAAATGTCTCTATCACTCACCTTAAATGACCTTTGTGTTATAAATCCAACCTTAATTTTAGATATTTCTACATTGTTACTTCACTTGTTTACATCTGTTTTCAGTAATTTCAGAGTGGTTGTTGCATCTTTCAATCAATCTGTTTTAATAGGTTTTTTTTACATGAAACTCCTGATCAGAGAGGACAAATCATAGCTCATAGATGCAGTCATTGGTTTGTCAGTTTGGTATATCTTTAAAAATGGCTCAACTTCCCTTGAAATCAGAAGGAAACAGTTTAATCTTGCTGTAATGAGCTTATCCTGAAGAATGCATTCAAGCTCTTTAAATTATTTTTTGTTGGCTCTGATAGTTTTACTTTTAGCTTTGATAGCATCATCACACATCTTGAGATTAGGCAATATTGAGGATGGTCTCTCCGCACCTGAAACATTTTCCTAAAATCCAAAGAGAAAGTTGTGCACCCCTTGTAACTTTTGTAAAGTGTTCTCGCCTGGTAGGTGAATCCTTAAAAGCCACCTCAGACAGGACAAATTATCTTCAATGGTCCATTTAGCAGCAATACATCCATCCCTGAAATCATCATGTAGTATATGTAGCCAATAACTTCCTAACTTAAATACAGTTTTTCCAGTTTCTTTCTCCACACTTTTTGTATAACATTATACAATCCATTTAAATTCTGTCCATCCATAGATAACTGTAATACCTTTGCAATACAGTTTCAAGCTTCTCATAGATATGTTCTGATGTATGATGCCACATGAAAAGGGAACAAATATTTCGAGTGAACAGCAAAGGCATCTCAAAACATTAATTGAACATCCATTTGACTTGATTGTAGTTCACTGTTCATGCTTTCAGCAAAGAGCAAAACGTAACTATTTTGTTTCTGATCTGTTTTCCTTTAATAAATTCTAAAACACCAAATAGGCAGTTTTCTTTTCAGCACATGCACATGCTTTTGCGATGAGTGAATCAGGAAAAATCAATTGAAAAATATTTCCAATATTTTTACAAGACTTGTAAGAATAGTGACTAGTTATTGTTTTAATTGTCCAACAAATGGCTGCTGTAAGTGTGTCTTTTTTTAGCAACAAATGAAGATAAGCCCACACATTATCTTGTACTCCTAGTAGATGCAGCACTATTCCTTGGTGGTGTCTTAGACGGTAGTACTTTTTCACTGTTGCATGAAGTCTCAGTTGTATTAGTATTGGCCGTGAAATTTTTCTGCCGATCGATACTAAATTTTACATGTTTTTGGCCTACAAAATTATTCTCTATCTTTAGTTGTCCGTGTAATGCTATTTGTGTCATTGTTTAACTGATTGTCCCTTTTCTTGTGTCATTTGTATTACACATCCTTCTTTGAATCACGGCTTCTGATTACCCCTTTGTTATATTCAAGCTTTTTATCCGGTATCAGGACTGTACTATTTGCTTAAGCAAAGAAGATGAACTTTGCTTGAACAATTCTGAATATATAACAATATACATGTAATACACTAATAAATATATGTGTAAGCTAAATTTCTACAAGTGTTGGAACATATGCATTGACCACTGTTAGTTACTTGCAACGGTTTATAAAGTGAAAATAGAAATAAAACAAATGAGGCTCAACTTAGCGACTTTACAGTTCTCAGCCGGTCGCGGACAGAGGTGCAAAATGAGGACCAACTTACATGATTCCAGGACACGGGGATAGCCATTATAAAACAGATTAATCTGAACAGTTAAAATAGTATGCTAGTAATGAAGTAACCGATCAGCGCATGCGTAAAATGCATTAATAAACCGATATTAATTGAAATAAGCCAACCATCTGCCCAAAAATAAATAAACGAATACAAAAAAAAAAATCAGCACCATGCTAAAACGTCATCATAAGGGGGAAAAGCAGTATGAAGGCGGAAAAAAACTATGAAGACAATGATTACCGGTGTCGTATAGTAAACCTTCCGCATTGCAAACATTCCCCCGGAATGTTTACTATATAGTAAACATTCCCCTCGGAATATTTGCTATATAGTAGACCTTCCTCCCGGATATTTTACATGGGGGAAGGTTTACTATATAGTAAATATTCCGAGGGGGAATGTTTACTATATAATAAACATCTGGGGGAAGGGTTTCCATATGCGGAAGGTTTACTATACGATACCGGTAGTTAAATTGTTCGTGAAAATGGCATTCTTTTTGTAATGTTTATTAGTATTAAAACGAGAGTGTTTAGTTTTCTATGTGCTTAATTGGTCGTTCGATTCAATAATTTTGTCTTATAAGAATATATATTATATTGTATATAATTCTACTCGTCTTGGTTGTTTGTAAATTATGATATATGGATTAAAAGCATATACACTGGAAAGGTGTCATCAATGTTTCATAGGTATGCCTTTGCATACTTATTTATCCAAAATTCATATAAACACCTGAATTGTGTGAAGTTTGAAGCCATTAAACTGTACTACAGTTCAAAATATCCCTTCAATGTACAAGCTGAGAGTGACTACATATGTGTTGATCTAAGCCATGAGGTATACTTTGAGGATTTTCCCTCGAAGACATATTGACTTTCTAAATCAATTACAGATAGATTATTATTTTTTTTAAATGGGCACCAGTATTGAATCAGTTGAATCCATGAATTAAACGCCAAGAAAAATTTATTTTATACCCCAAAAGAAAAAAATCCAATGCATTGAAGATATTAATAAAGTTCAATGACATACTGGCATAGCTTAAGGATCTACACATCACTATTGATTAAATTGTATGCTCCAATCATGTATGCTTTGAGGCAGTCAGTGCTTGTTTTAATCATTTAGATTTTTTTTCTCTTATTTGAAGACATACATATCTTGGTTACCAACAATTAATCATAACACATGATAGTTCCAACATCCCTAATTCAAAGTGCACAGCAAGTTTGGCCACTCATTATATGTATGGCTTTATGTGCCTGAACGTATGTTAGTTAATGCTTCTTAGGTCTCATTCACCTCTTTGCGAAATTGATTTCTTTGTATCACATTCTTGTCATATTAAATTTGTTGCGGTTCAGCAATAAATGGTTCCCAAATTACAAAATATTATCATACCTCTATATTTTTGTACAGTTTAACATCATTAGTTTTCATAGAAGCTTTGGAATGGAATAGGAAAAAAAAACTTCAAAATTGTTGAAGTAAAATATAACTTTCAGCTAATGTCCCAGACTTCGCACTAGCATATGGGTTATACCCAATCAAATATATTATAATCGTAGGACGTTTGTATTAGATAATTGGCCGGAGAATCATCATTGCCATGTGACATATAATTAGGGTTCATGCTCTTTTTACTATCAAAATTCAAGGACTTTCGAGGTCAAAATATGAATTTTTCAAGGACTGCGAACAGGAAAACTTTTCAAAACATCTAAGATATTTTACACTTATTTCTTTTCAACATTATACACATTTCAAATTCATATTAGTTTATTATTGACAGATTTCCATGCAACAAACAAAATGAGCTTTACTTAAATTGTGTGAGTTGTTTCATTTTGTACTACAACTCTTTCTCAAGAATTTCTAGAGTTTTTGGTTTGTCTTTTGCACTCCTTTGACTTGGCAACAATCGAAACCTCCCTGTATTGTCAGCTTTATCTGCATATTTTTCTGCTGATTTGCTTAATACTTTGATGTCATTCTCCATTATTTATTTTTCTTCTCGATATCTCTCAGCAACTGAAACATTTTCCAAAAATCCAAGGACAAAGTTGTACAACCCTTGTAGCGTTTGTAAAGTATTCTGTCCTGGTAGGGGAATGCTTAAGAAGCCACCTCAGACAGGTCAAACTATCTTCAATGTTCCATTTAGCAGTTTTACATCAATCTCTGAAATCATCATGAGGTATATCTAACCCACAACTTCCTAAATTAAATAAAGTTTTTCCAGTTTCATTCTCTACACTTTCTTGTATAACATCATACAATCCATCCATATATAACTGTAATAGCTTTGAAATAAAGTTTCAAGCTTCTCATAGATCTGTTCTGATGTATGATGACCCATGGAAAGGAAGACAAATATCTCGTTTAAAGAGAAAAGGCATCGCAAAGCATTAAATGGACATCAATTTGACTCGATTCTAGTGCACTGTTCATGCTTTCATCAAAGAGCAAAACGTAACTATTTTGTTTCTTATCTTTTTCCTTTAATAAATTATAAAACATGTGGCGCAACACCAAATAGGCAGTTTTCTTTTCAGCATATGCAGATGTTTTTGCGATGAGTGAACGAGGAAACATAAATTGATAAATATTTCCAATATTTTTACAAGACTTGTTCGAATAGTGACTAGTTATTGTTTTAATTGTCCAACAAATGTCTGCTGTAAGTGTTTCTTTTTTTTTATCAACAATTGAAGATAAGCCCACACATGATGTTGTACTACTAGTAGACGAAACACCATTCTTTGGTTGTGTCATAGACTGTAACTCTTTGTCACTATTGCATGAAGTCCCAGTTGTATTAATATTGGTGATGAAATCTGTCTTCGGATATTTGACACTGTTTACCAATTTTACATGTTTTTGTCCTAAAAAATATTTATTCTCTATCTGTAGTTGTCTGTGAAATGCTTTGTGGGTCATTGTTTGAATGCCTGTCCTTTTTCTTGTGTGAATTGTATTACACATCCATCTTTGAATCACGGCTTCTGATTACCCCTGTGTTATCTTCAAACTTTTTTTATCGGTATCAGGTTTGTACTACTTGCTTAAGTAAAGAAGAAGAACTTTGTTTGAACAATTCTGAATATATTACAATATACATGCAATACGCAGATAAATATATGTGTAAGCTAAGCGTCTACAAATGTTGGAACATATGCGTTGACCTCTGCCAGTTGCTTTCAAGGGTACATGAAGTGAAAATAGAGATAAAACAAACGAGGCTCAATTTAGCGACTTTACATATTTACGGCCAGTCGCGGATAACACTACAAAATGCGGACTAACTTACATGATTCCAGAACACAGGAAAAGCCATTATAAAACAGATCAATCTGAACGTAAAAATAGTATACAAGTACGGAAGTTGATCGCCCAGCGCATGCGTACATGTAATATACACTAACAAATCAACACCATGCTAAAGCGTCATCATAACGGGGGAAAACAGCATGAAGGCGGACAAAAACTGTGTGAAGGTCAATGAGTACCGGTAGTTAAATTGTTCGTGAAAATGCCAAACAAGAGTGTTTAGTTTTCAAAATTCTTAATTGGTCTTTCGATTCAACAATTTTGTCTTCTTATTTTTGTGTGTGCTTGTTTCTAATAAGAATAAGCGTCTTGAAAACGAATGATAAAAACGAATATATCTAATGTTGTGCTCATGACCTGTTCTTGGATTAACCTTTAACAGGAACGCTTGACGTCGGAAGATTGGAAAACCAAATAAATTAAAAGCTTAGGAAATAGAAAAGCAAAGGTCCTATCTAAGTTAGACAATATCGGCTAATGTTGCATATACCTGAGAGAGATGACGAAACTTACACTATGTAGGAACTATAGATTTCAATAATAATATATTCAGTATACAATAAGAATAGATATTATATTATACCATGATAGTTTTGCATATACACTGGAAATGCGACACCAATGTTCCATTGGAATGTCTTTGGATACTTATTTATCCGAAATTCGTGTAAAGACCTGAATTGAATCATTGTTGAAGCCATTAACAACGAGATCCCTTCAAAGTACAAGCTGATAGTGATTGCACATGTCTTGATCTCAGCTATGAGGTATACTTTGAGGATTGTCCTGAAACAATGAGGTACAATTTGAGGATTTTCATTTAGCAATGAGGTACAATTTAAGGAATTTCTTTAAACAATGAGGTACAATTTAAGGATTTTCCCTCGAAGAAATATTTTCTTGTAATATATATTTTATTCTGATCAATTATGCACACATCACAATACAAGTAGCAAAACAATCATGAATAATGTCACCATAGTAATATAATTTGACACAAAAAAAAAAAATTGTAAATACACTAGTCCAAAAGTTTTGCTTTGTATTTATGATCTGAAATAAGGCACTGAAAACCACCACACTCATTGAAGCATTGAAGAAATAGAATTCCAATTACATTTTAAACTATTTGATTTCTTGGGGGTACACAAGTACAGAGAATCAAAATCAATTTTTTACAATACTTGATATATTCAACACAGTCCTTCCATACTGGGATTTGATTTTTCAATTTACAAACATAAATGAAATACTTAACTATAACTATTAATGTATTCAATATATTGAAATGTTGACCAGTGAGTACACCAAGTATACATATTTCTGGTGATATAACAAAGTCAATATTACATTTTGTTTGTAAGCAATATGCAGCCTGAAGCCAAATAAGACGGACATGAGGGCAGTGGAAAAATAAGTGTACCAAGCTTTCTCTAGTTTCAAAACAAAAACTGCACATTTCAGTTTCAGATAAATTACATTTCATCAACCTTTCAATAGTAAAACGAATTCTTAAGTTAATTTTATGCTGAAAAGCTTGAAGTTTTGTACTAACAAGAGTTGTGAAAGGTATTGAGTATATAATGTGCCAATCCTCCTTTACAATTTCTTTTTCAAGTCTAATCTGCCATTTTTCTTGTGATTTTGTACATTGCACATTATGTTTTTCCAACATCATCTTGTAAAAAGGCTTTGAAGGCTTTAAAGTATTGTTCAATAATGTCACTTATCTGTCAAAAACATTTTCTAATTTGTTATTTACTGCAATAACCTCTTTAAATTTCATGGGTATTTCTTTCAGTAAATCATTATATTCTAAAACATTATGCCATATCTGTTTTGAAACTGTTCTAAACTTAGAAACCCACCTTCATTTTTCACTAAATCATTGATGAAAAATGCATCCGCTTTTACCCAATGTTGATATAACACTGGTTTTCCTCCAATTTTAATTTCAGAGTTTAGCCAAAGTGGTTGGCTTAAAATTTCCTTGGGGGCTGTGGATGGATTATCACGAATACTCGCATAATGTAAAATGACGTCTTGCCAAATAGAATTGAATTTTATTGCTAATTGTTTTATCCCTTAGGGAGAGAGATACCAAAGTTTTTCTCCACCAAATGCATCTAAATGGTCTGATATTAGCACCTTCCAAGGACCCTGGTTCAAGGGGTCTAACCTTTTCGTGATCCATGATACCTTTAAAGCATGAATGAACGACTGAATATGGAGCATTTTTAAACCACCATTTGTATAATCACAAATTAATGTAGATCGAAGAAATATTGACTTTCTAAATCAATTACAGATATATCATAGAGGTTTTTTTATGACATTTATTATTATTATTTTAAAAAATGGTTACCAGTATTGAATAAGTAGATTGCTCGATTTAAACACAAAGCAAAAAAATACTGCTGAAGATAAAAAGGGTATTTTTAGAAAATACAATTGCAATGCATTGATGATACGGAAAAGCACAATGCCATACTGGCATAGGTCACGGATCTTGTCTCTGGCAATAACATCTCTTCTTTTTAATTCACAAAATTAAGAGAATGAAGGTATGAAAGTATTTGTTATATGTATTTTCAGGAACAATCACTGCTAGTAAAGCCTACCATGTTATGATGAATAGCAGTGGAACTGGAAATCATCCAAGCATATCACTTCTATGTGACATCATGATGTACAAACACAAAGATATTTCATCGATACCATCTATTAAATGGAGCTTAAAGAAACACACAGAGTAGTTGAAGTGGTTAGACCTGGCTTGCTAACACATAGAAAGTATTCATATACAAGGGCATCACCTGATGCAATTATCACGGTTTTAATATAATTGAAATTAAGTGTCTGATAGATATGTAACTTGTTTAAATTCAATTTGACAACATTATGTTGTTGATATAGTGTTGATATTTTTTGTAACTTGAAATAATTTAATCTTTATTCAATAATATTCTACACCATTTAGACAAGTTTTACTGCTGATCTGTGTGAATGGTGCACTTTTGAGAACAACAATTGTTTGGTTTGTGTATTTCAATATATGATGATATTGACTCCAGACATCTTGAGTAAATTTACAGAAAAAAAAACAATTATTTAATTAAAAGATAAATAATCAGACATTAATGAACGTGCACTTCTTTTTGTTTTATAAAAAAACATATTTGTACGACCCATTCAATACTCCTGATATCTTGAGTGGTTTTCTACAATGTACATTCGTATTTATGATATATTAATCACTGCTAATATGAGTAACGTGTTGCTTAACAGCTTTTAGGCAAAACATTTTATGTGTGTGTTAACTGTCATCCAAACATTCCTATGTAAAGACCATACTCTTAACTTTCATTTGTAATTTTTGACAAATTTTCATCAAACAATACTAAAGTCTCAGTATAAACATGTATTATTCATAGACTGAAGGCAAAATAAATTGCTTTCTAACAACCATAATTGTTTCAAGCAGGTTACAATAAATCACATGTTTGGTCTTAACACTGTGCAACCATATGTCTATGTTCAATTTTATTTTTGTACTTCTGATTTAATCTTTGAGGATATTTTTCAGAAATTCAAAAGTTAGAAGAATTTCAGAATTTTTTGTTCAGGAGTTACTGACAGAGGAAAACATTTGACTTTATTTGGTTAGTGTTAAGGCTTCTTGCATACCTTTTCAAAGTGGTGATGAGGCCAAGGTTAAACAACTACACGTAATTCTCCACAAACAAACTGGGGAAACGTATGGTGGACTTTGTACAGTTGCAGTTGTGTTAAACTATTTTTGGAAGAAGCAGCTATGTCTAGAAAAACAAACAATTTAACAAAAGTAGTTCATTTTACAGGTGGGCACACTCTCCCATATGTCATAACGTCAGAGTACTCAAATTTTGAAAATCTAGTTGATTAAATTAGAAAGATATCTGTAACTTTTCATCAGTTCACTGAATGTGGAGTGGGTGTGAAGATCAATATGAAGATGTTAAGCCGGTAAATTAATTTGTTTATATATGTTTGTTTCTCAAAAAATAAACTAATTTATTGCTGTTTCTGGTATGTGGGTTCGATTCCCACCCATGGTATGACAATTAAATTATTTGTACTCGAAATAATACAGCAATGTATCTCAAAATACTAATATGCTGTGCTTTATTATTAGTACAAGTAGTTTATAATATAGCTGGCGCAAAAATAGGGATTTACCATGTGCCTCCACAATAAACTTAAATAGAATTAAGCTTTGCATCATCTGAAAATTATTGGGGAAAAATAGCAAAAAATAATTTACATCAAAAGCCCGTTTTCTGAAGAGAGGATTTTGTCTCTGCCAATAACATCTCTTCTTTTTAATTCACACAATTAAGAGAATGAAGTTATGAAAGTATTTGTTATATGTATTTTCAGGAACAATCACTGCTAGAAAAGCAGTGATGTTATGATGAATGGCAGTGGAACTGGAAATCCACCAAGCATATCACTTCTATGTGACATCATGATGTACAAACACAAAGATATTTCATCTATGTCAGCTATTAAATTGAGCTTAAAGAAACACACAGAGTAGTTGAAGTGGTTCAACCTTTCTTACTGACACATAGAAAGTACTTTTATACAAGGGCATCACCTGATGCAATTATCACGGTTTTAATAGAATTGAAATTAAGAGTCTGCTAGATGTGTAACTTGTTTAAATTCAACTTGACAATATTATGTTGTTGATATAGTGTTGATATTTTTTGTAACTTGAGATAATTTAATCTTTATTCTATAATATTCT
>MJUT01031565.1:28462-50053 GCA_002080005.1 Gigantidas platifrons
GTTGCGTTAATATATTATTGGAAGAAGCAGCTTTGTCTAGAAAAACAAAAACAAAAAAAACAATTCAACAAAAGTAGTTCATTTTACAGGTGGGCACACTCTCCCAGATGTCATAACGTCAAAGTACTCAAATTGTGAAAATCTAGTTGATTAAATTAGAAAGATAACTGTAACATGACATCAGTTCACTGAATGTGGAGGGTGTGTGAAGATCAATGTGAAGATATTAAACCGGTAAATTAATTTGTTTATATATTTGTTTCTCTCAAAAAGTAAGCTAATTACTTGCTGTTTCTTGTATGTGGGTTCGATTCCCACCCAGGGTATGACAATTAAATTACTTGTACTCGAGAAAAAATACAGCAATGTATCTCAAAATACTCATATGCTGTGCTTTATTATTAGTACAAGTAGTTTATAATATAGCTGGTGCAAACGGAGGGAATTACCCTGTGCCTCCACAAGAAACTTAAATAGAATTAAGATTTGCCTCATCTTAAAATTATTGGGGAAAAAAAGTAAAAAACAATTTACATCAAAAGCCCGTTTTCTGAAAAGAGGATTTTGTCTCTGGCAATAGCTTTCCGTCTTTTTAATTCACAATATTAAGAGAATGAAGTTATGAAAGTATCTGTTAAAGGTATTTTCAGGAACAATCACTGCTAGTAAAGCCTACCATGTTATGATGAATAGCAGTGGAACTGGAAATCAACCAAGCATATCACTTCTATGTGACATCATGATATACAAAAACAAAGATATTTCATCTATTCCAGCTATTAAATGGAGTTTAAAGAATGAAGCTACTGTTCTTTCAGCTTATTTGAAAATGTTGTAGGAAGCACACAGAGTAGTTGAAGTTGTTAGACCTGGCTTACTGACACATAGAAAGTATCCTTATACAAGGGCATCACCTGATGCAATTGTTACGGTTTTAATATAATTGAGATGAAGTGTCTGGTAGATGTGTAACTTGTTTAAATTCAACTTGACAATATTATGTTGTTGATATAGTGTTGATATTTTTTGCAGCTTGAGAGATGATTTAATCTTAATTCTATTATATTCTACACCATGCAGACAAGTTTTACTGCTGATCTGTGTGAATGGTGCACGTTGGAGAACAGCAATTGCTTGGTATGTATATTTCAATATATGATGATATTGACTTCAGAAATAGTGCGTTAATTTATAAAAAAAATCATTTAATTAAAAAATAAATAATCAGAAATTAATGAAAGTGCACTTCTTTTTTGTTGTATAAAGCCCATATCTTGTATGACCCAATAAAAACTCCTGATATCTTAGGTGGTTTGCTACAATGTACATTCATATTTATAATATATTATTCTCTGCTAATATGAGTAACGTGTTCCTTAACAGCTTTCAGGCAAAACATTTTATGTGTGTGTTAACTGTCACCCAAACATTCCTATGTAAAGACAATACTCTTAACTTTTCTTAGTAATTTTTGACAAATTTTCATTAAACAATACTAAAGTCTCAGTATAAACATGTATTATCCATAGACTGAAGGCAAAATAAATTGCTTTCTAACAACCATAATTGTTTCAAGCAGGTTACAATAAATCACATTTTTGGTCTTGACACTGTGCAACCATATGTCTATGTTCAATTTTATTTTTGTACTTCTGATTTAATCCTTGAAGATATTTTTCAGAAATTCAAAAGTTAGATGAATTTCGGAATTTTTTGTTCAGGAGTTACTGACAGAGGAAAACATCTGACTTTATTTGGTTAGTGTTAAGGCTTCTTGCATACCTTTCCAAAGTGGTGATGAGGCCACGATTAAACACCTACATGTAATTCTCCACAAACAAACTGGGGAACCGTATGGTGGATTTTGTACAGTTAGAGTTGTGTTAATATATTTTTGGAAGAAGCAGCTATGTCTAGAAAAACAAACAATTTAACAAAAGTAGTTCATTTTACAGGTGGGCACACTCTCCCAGATGTCATAACGTGGGAGTACTCAAATTTAAAAATATTTGTAACTTTATATCAGTTTACTGAATGTGGAGTGGGTGTGAAGATCAATATGAAGATCTTAAACCGGTAAATCCATTTGTTTATATTTTGTTTCTCTCACAACGTAAACTAATTACTTGCTGTTTCTGGTATGTGGGTTCGATTCCCACCCAGGGTATGAAAATCAAATTACTTGTACTCGAAAAAATACAGCAATGTATCTCAAAATACTCATATGCTGTGCTTTATGATTAGTACAAGTAATTTATAATATACTTGGTGCAAGCGGGGATAGTCACCCTGTGCCTCCACAAGCAACTTAAATACAACTAAGCTTTGCCTCATCTTAAAATTATTGGGGAAAAATAGGAAAAAATAATTTACATCAAAAGCCCGTATTCTGAAGAGAAGATTTTGTCTCTGGCAATAACATCTCTTCTTTTTAATTAAAAACATTAAGAGAATGAAATTATGCAAGTATTTGTTATATGTATTTTCAGGAACAATCACTGCTAGTAAAGCCTACCATGTTATGATGAATAGCAGTGGAACTGGAAATCCACCAAGCATATCACTTCTATGTGACATCATGATGTACAAACACAAAGATATTTCATCTATGCCAGCTATTAAATGGAGCTTAAAGAAACACACAGAGTAGTTGAAGTGGTTAGACCTTTCTTACTGACACATAGAAAGTACTCTTATACAAAGGCATCACCTGATGCAATTATCACGGTTTTAATATAATTGAAATTAAGTGCCTGTTAGATGTGTAACTTGTTTAAATTCAACTTGACAATATTATGTTGTTGATATAGTGTTGATATTTTTTGTAACTTGAGATAATTTAATCTTTATTCTATAATATTCTACACCATTTAGACAAGTTTTACTGCTGATCTGTGTGAATGGTTTACTATTGAGAACAAAAATTGCTTGGTTTGTGTATTTCAATATATGATGACATTGACTCCAGAAATCTTGAGTTAATTTACAAAAAACCCTATCATTTAATTAAAAAATAAATAATCAGAAATTAATGAAAGTGCACTTTTTGTTGTTGTATATAAATCATATTTTGTATGACCCAATCAAAACTCCTGATATCTTAGGTGGTTTTCTACAATGTACATTCATATTTATGATATATTATTCTCTGCTAATATGAGTAACGTGTTACTTAACAGCTTTTAGGCAAAACAAATAATGTGTGTGTTAACTGTCACCCAAACATTCATATTCTAAGACCAACCATACTCTTAACTTTTCTTAGTAATTTTTAACAAATTTTCATCAAACAATATTAAAATCTCAATATACACATGTATTACCCATATACTGAAGGCAAAATAATTGCTTTCTAACAACCATAATTGTTTCAAGCAGGTTACAACAAACCCACAAATTTGGTCTTAGCACTGTGCAACCATATGTCTATGTTCAATTTTATTTTTGTACTTCTGATTTAATCTTTGAAAATATTTTTCAGAAACTCAAAAGCATTTTTTGTTCAGGAGTTACTGACATGTGATTTTGCTTGCTTAGTGTGAAGGCTTCTTGGATACCTTTCCAAAGTAGTGATGAGGCCAAGATTAAACACCCACATGTAATTCCCCACAAACAAAATGGGGAACCATATGGTGAATTTTGTACATGTACAGTTGCGTTAATATATTATTGGAAGAAGCAGCTTTGTCTAGAAAAACAAAAACAAAAAAAACAATTCAACAAAAGTAGTTCATTTTACAGGTGGGCACACTCTCCCAGATGTCATAACGTCAAAGTACTCAAATTGTGAAAATCTAGTTGATTAAATTAGAAAGATAACTGTAACATGACATCAGTTCACTGAATGTGGAGGGTGTGTGAAGATCAATGTGAAGATATTAAACCGGTAAATTAATTTGTTTATATATTTGTTTCTCTCAAAAAGTAAGCTAATTACTTGCTGTTTCTTGTATGTGGGTTCGATTCCCACCCAGGGTATGACAATTAAATTACTTGTACTCGAGAAAAAATACAGCAATGTATCTCAAAATACTCATATGCTGTGCTTTATTATTAGTACAAGTAGTTTATAATATAGCTGGTGCAAACGGAGGGAATTACCCTGTGCCTCCACAAGAAATTTAAATAGAATTAAGCTTTCCCTCATCTTAAAATTATTGGGGAAAAAAAGTAAAAAACAATTTACATCAAAAGCCCGTTTTCTGAAAAGAGGATTTTGTCTCTGGCAATAGCTTCCCTTCTTTTTAATTCACAAAATTAAGAGAATGAAGTTATGAAAGTATATGTTAGATGTATTTTCAGGAACAATCACTTCTAGTAAAGCCTACCATGTTATGGTGAATAGCAGTGGAACTGGAAACCAACCAAGCATATCACTTCTATGTGACATCATGATGTACAAAAACAAAGATATTTCATCTATTCCAGCTATTAAATGGAGCTGAAAGGATGAAGCTACTGCTCTTTCTGCTTATTTGAAAAAGTTTGAGGAAACACACAGAGTAGTTGAAGTGGTTAGACCTGGCTTACTGACACATAGAAAGTACTCTTATACTGATGCAATTATCACGGTTTTAATATCAATTGAAATTAAGTGTCTGTTAGATGTTTAACTTGTTTAAATTCAACTTGACAATATTGTGTTGTTGATATAGTGTTGATATTTTTTGCAAGGTGGGAGATAATTTAATTTATATTTAATAATTGTCTACATCGTGTAGTTTTCCTGCTGATCTGTGTGAATGGTGCACTTTTGAGAATACAAATTGCTTGGTTTGTGTATTTCAATATATGATTATATTGACCCCAGAAATGTTGCGTTAATTTACCAAAAAAAATAATTTAATTAAAAGAGAAATAAGAAGAAATGATTGAAAGTGCACTTCTTTTTGTTGTATAAAAACCATATTTTGTATGACCCTGTCAAAACTCTGATATATTAGGTGGTTTGCTACAAAGTACATTCATATTTATGATATATTATTCTCTACTGTTATGAGTAAGGTGTTACTTAATAGCTTTTAGGCAAAACAAATAATGCGTGTGTTAGCTGTCACCCAAACATTCATATTTTAAAGTCGCACTGCCTAAGATACGACCGTCTTTTTAATGAGCTGCATTCTTCAAAAAATGTACTATACATGCTTTATATTTAATAAAATAAAGTTTTAGCTCATTTTCGTGTTGATATCAGTGAGAAAGAATGGATGAGAGAACGATATTTGTTGACAAATTCAAGGATGCAGCATCAAAAGATGCCGACTGATTAATTATCGGCAAATTTACGGAGTCTCTCGAATGATCCAATCGTAACTACTCGGCCATGTTGTTCCAACTATAAATAAACAGCGATGGAAGAGTTAAGCACATGTACTCTTTTCTCACTATATTATTGATTTATTTAAAATGTTTTCCCGAGAGAAAGTGGTCACTTCGCATGGTTTTAAAAAAGAAAAGTACATTAGTAATTTGTGCATAGCTCGAGAGAGGAGAAATACAGTTAATTTAAATACAAAAATTGGGGTACGATAAGGGAAATACAGAAAATGAACCAAGTGAACAATAAATATGTTGTATTCGTAAAAAAATTCTGAATGAATCCGCATTATTCAATAAATAATGTTCGCAAATTAAATATTTTAGAATTTTATCTGTATTATCAGTATACTATCAGTATGAAGAACATGCAAAGTGTAACCGTCCTAACAAAAATCCTACCGTTTATGCTCTTTCATTTCTCTGTTAGCCCTCTAAATTCTTTGATTTTCTGTTTTCTAAATGTTTTGATTCTAAGTGTATTGAGGTTACATAAATTGTCGAAGTTACACTATACAACAATAAATTTTACTGCAATTTCTGTACTACAGTCATCTGTCAAAAGAATTGGGAAATGTAAAACAAATCCCTACATAATCAACCAAAACAATATTTTTTTTATTTACTCATTATGTTGTTATGAGTGATTTTGATTTGTACATAATTTAACACAACAAATACAAATTTACTTTGATTTTCCTATATATTTCAACTAAAAATAAATCCAAAAAATTTGAATCATGGAAAAATTATGTACAAATAAAAACCACTCATATAAACAAATCAAATCAAATCAAATATTTGTTTTTCCAATCATGAGGCCTCAGGGGGCAAACAGAAATTACACATATAGTAGAATTACACATATAAACTCACAAGAGGGAAATAGTTGATGATTGATAGAACATGACATACAAACATGTTATAAATACATAAAGTATATAATATAAATATATAGTAGTAATTATGGCATGTTTTGGTAAAGAAATCTTCCAACAGCGTTTAAGATATCCTGATTTTCACAATTCAAAAACCAAAATAATTTATTTTTATCAGATAAATTGGTAAAATTTTTAACTTTAGCTGATATGGAATTGAAGGGATCATCTCTCTCCCCACTAAATTTTGGACATCTTGAGCAAATAAACAAACAAAATATAGACAATTCAAAATGTTTTTGTAAAATTTTTTAAAATCTATCCCGAAATGACTTCACAAAATGCTTTGGTAAAAATATGGTTTTGGTTGATTATATATGGATTTTTTTTTCCAATACCCGGTACTTTTTACATATGACCATTTTGTTTGGTCCTCATTTTATTGGTTGCCAAATAAGATTGAATTAAAGATTTATCTATACAAGATAATAAAAAAAATCTATTTATTTTAGAATTCAGATCAATCACGCAGCCAATCATCTTCTCCTAATGATGAGAGTTATTGCAAGAACATTGTCAATCAAGGAGCAGGCAGAAGACGACGAAGAGGAAGGGGTAGAGGACGTGGGCGTGAAGGGGGCGCTAGAGGGTGAATCAGTGGTGTCAGAAGAGATCGGTTAGCCACTGATGCGAGAGAGCAAAGAAATGCCCAGATTCAGATATTTTGTGTAACAATAAGTAAAATATGGCATATATTGTAAAGGAAGGGCACTGTCGAAAACTGGAGAATCCCCTCGCCCCCTTCTTTTTAATGCCCCTGCCAACGAAACCGGTATGCAGTCACCAGCATGTCTGTCCATAAGTAGTCTTTTTTTTTACCTTTCATAATCTATATTGAATATTTTGGCCAAATGTCTGATAAATCTTGATCTTGATTCTTGTCACCTGAAAGCAGTAGGTTTCCCAATTTTGGAATTAAACCAACCTAGCTTTGGGAAAGATAAGAGGAGGTAAGGGTTTGTTTGTGCACTTTTATTGAAATAAATCCAGATCATCAGCCTGGACAACCTGACTGGTGCACCTGCACCTATTGTAAGGAAATACCAGAGAGAGAGAAAGTGTGTTGCAAGGAGAACAGTGGGAGGTGCCACTCAAGAATGCCTGTACATATTATTTTTTTCATACGCCTTTTACTATTCTGTTGTATGATTTTATTTTTAACAGTTTTATGGTTACACCAGTATTGACTTTGCCATCACCATGCAAATCTGTTGTTTGTATGCAACATACCATATAATGTTTAAACATGTATTTACCATTGAAATAAAATGAGATATGGGTTAAACAACCAACAAATCACACAAGAATAATCCTGGGAATGAAATATAAGACAGGTTACAGCCCTCAACAAGCAAAAACCCACATCTTATGACAAACTGTTGATGGCCCCTCAAATAATGCACAACTGGGAAAGTATTCATGCAGATTCATAATATCTTTGTCAAACTAACTTATCTGAATGAAGTGATATATTATAGCGGTAAACTATGAATTGCTTCTCATCTATATTCCTTTCTTTTCAGAATTTCTATACCATAGTTTTGGAGGTTGCTGGTCGCCATAGAGATGATGTGCTGGCACAACCTCCAGATCAAGATTACAACAGAGACAGAAAACGCACTGCATAGACAAAACATTTTGTGGCGACATGGCTATTTGGGAGCGGGAAACATGCGTGTTATACCAAGTTGTTGTGTATTATGGATAAGGCGAAAATATCCAGACCCACTTGGACAGTATTTTGGCTTCTTGCCTGGAAGACTCGGATAGATAATCCAAAATAAAATTATTTTCTGTGTCAAATGTATTTACATACTTTGTTTGTTTACAATTTTGTACGCCTGTTTTGCAGTGAAGGCAAGTAGTCAACAACGGTATGAAGCAGCAACATTATTGATGTGAAAAGATTCATTCTGTTTGCAGATAATCTGGTTACATGGTTAAATATATGTATTGAGAAAACAAAACAAACTTAAACTTGGTTTTTAATTAAATTGTTTTCTAAAAATCAAACATTATTCAGGGGCCGTTGTGGTCATGATCATATGGTTGCTGGATTTGCAACTACCTATGTAATCAGTGCATATCACCACTGAAGTAGTAAGTTTGAATCCCGCAAATGGGGTGGTGTACTCAATACAAAATTTTGTGATAAAGTTTATCAGTGACATGCGGCAGGTCTGTGGTTTTCTCCAGGTACTCTGGTTTCCTTTACCAATAAAACTTGACAGCCACGATATAGCTGAAATATTGTTGAAAGTGGCATTAAATACCATGACCCTATCTATCAAACATCATTCAACAAATGTAGGGTTTCTAATCACAGGAACCATGTTAATAGAAATATTGAGAAAAAGGAAAATCATTATACCAAAAAAAATTAAGGTACAAATTTTAATCATAAAAATAATAAATGCAAATAACATGAACTCCTACAAAAAACTTTATATAATTTTAATGAATATATCTACAATGCTTACAATATCATTACAAGTGTATTCAACAGCAGAGTATCAACCACAAAAAAATATAAGCAAGCTTAAATGTCATCTTCTAATTGGCTTATTGTCTCCCATCATTATAAATGTTGATTAGGCAAACAGAGTACCATGTTTCAAGTAATAATGACAAATCTTTATAGAGGACTTTCCATAGAGTTTTTACTTCATAGGCTGACAATCTAGACCCTTTTTTACTGTAATGTCTATGAGTCCTGAAATATAGATACTGCATATTAAGTATGAAATTAAGACCTAATGCCCTTATTTTTTATAGCGATATTTGTAATTTTGGTGTGCTGACAAGGGGAACAGTTGAGATGTAAGAAAACATGCCCATCCTAACTCTGGATAATTGCTTTTTTTATGCTTAGATCCGATGGTGTAAGTTTTTTTCACATATTTCTAGCTTATGGACCATAAAGAGTCCACTTGACGATGTGGGTGTGAGACCATAAAGAGCTCACTTGACAATGTTGTTGAGGACATTGTTGGAGTGTACTCATTTTGAAGGCTATTTGGTGACATTTCTGTGTAGTTTGTTCCAGCCTTGTCAGTTTTGGTGTCTTCTCATTGACAATTACCATATACCTCCTTTTGTACTATCTATGCAAAAGCAATCGATATCTATAGGCAGTTTACTTTGGACAACAATTTCTGTTACTATTATACTAATGAAATTTACCTGATTGTTCCATCTTTGCTCATCATGACTGCACAACCACAATGTGCATTATGGTCTAAGACAGCCAATTCATTCTCCGCCCGGAACACTGGAGGCTTGTACGAATTCCTTTTTGAAACATACTTGCGAATCAAATTTTGAAAGTTTGCCAACTCTGGTGTACTTCTGTAATTAAACATTAACAAAATATTATTATATGATGCTTACCATATCTTGTATCCTTAAAGAAAATTAGTTTTTACAACTACACAGTACTTGTGGGAGCTTACATGGCTCGTGCCCTAGTTTTGGTTGTGTTTGTGTCAAATCATGTGGTTGTGTTATTTTCTTTCGATATTGTTACAAAAGTACTAATTTCGCCATGTATTTTTCTGCTTATAGCCTATATTATTTGACATTTACCCAGTTTCTGTTTTTTTCAGAAAATCTGAGCACGAGTATTTATATTTGTGTGTTAAACTGTCAAGAATACTCACTAAGATGGATTAATAAAACTGCTGAATTTGTCAATGGCTTTTTTAGTAGAATATTTGACAGCAATATCTTCTATGCCCGACAATGCAACTTCTGTCCTAAAACAAAAAAATATAAAACTGACATGTGTAGCTGTTGCACAATAGCCCGGCTTTGTAGATTACATAAAAGGGTGCACTCGACTCGGAGCCGCAAGTGATAAAGATTACCAGTTGCTTGCACATGGTCGTTGGTTCTCTCCAGGTACTCCGGCTTCCTCCACCACTAAAACTGGTCGTCATGATATTGCTGAAATATTGTTGAAAGTGGCGTTAAAACACCAAACATCAAAATCATGCTACACAACACTTGCATTTTACTGGAGTAAATCTTTATTTTATTCAATGTTATTGTCAGATTTGTCAAAACTAAAGTGCATATATGAAAATTAAAAGCATCATTCATGGGGTAAATATATAGATTACACAACAAGACTCTGTTGATTGATACCGTATTTTATTAATATAATTTGGAAAATATCTCCCACGAGCAAAGCACTGTACTTAATTGTTCTCTCTGAGTCTCAGTCTGTCAACTGCTTTTGGTTTTCACTTTTCAAATGTTTTGATTCTAGCTGTACGACGGTGACACAAATTGTTTAAAATACCATAAACAGCAATACAATTTACTAAATACTTTCACTACTATTGTTGTTTTATTAAACTTACATTCTACCAATCTCATTCTGATCCTGAAATATCAGAAACATCCGTAATGGGTGATACTAAACAGAGTCTACTCGAGTCGACTAGAAACTAGAGTAATGTTGGGCATCTGATGGGCACGTTCTGGAGTTGATGTAAATGCAGTACATTCTGTATTATCAGACAATGGCACACTTGTGGCAAACACACTATCATCTTGTAGTTTAAGTTGTTTTGCTGTTTGCGTCTCCTGCATTTTCTCATCATAGCTGAAATTGACAATAAGAATATTGCAAAATTGTAAAATGACAAAAAAATAATGAAGATCTGTGACAGTGTGACTACTATTACAGAAGGTCCCATTTTCGGGATGCCTTGATTGAGGAGCAAATACTTCATTGTACATGTACACTAATTTGGGACTATATTCACAACAATATCCCCCCTCCCATTGTCAATGTTTCCCACAAAATTTGTGCTTAATATTTCCGAATTAAAGCAAAATTCGATACAATACACCAAAGAACATTGTTTGTAATTGATGACGTCGATTTACAAGAGATAATTTGTATTTAAAAAAATCCCCTTGGTCAATATTTTCGTCTCGATTTTACCGTTGGTATTTGACAAGTGTTATTTTATTTCAAATATTTCATTGATTTAAATCAAAAGGATTGGATAACAGGCTACACCTATATATATCCTCTCCAGTAACAATATGAAAACAAATATAAACAAGAACGTCAAATATATACAGTATATTAACAACATAGCAGTCCACCAATAGTGCATTTATTTCAATATAAAACCATCTAGATTCTCGAATTGTCTGATTAACTCTTAATTATTATGTATTCTGAATATTATGATAAAATAGTCTATAATATATAAATGTACTATTGGCGGAGTGGCATGTTTTATAATTGATAAAAATAATTTAAGTTTATTGGAATAATAAACTTAGTCAGATCAGGTATTCCACCAAACACAAATTTAGTCTAAGTATTCATATTTAATTCTGATGAAAAAAATTTTAATGAAACTATTAATATGCAAAATGTAAAGAGTATATTAGAACATATTTGGATTATCAATTGATTTGAAGAAATAATTATTGTAAACTGTTAAGAAAATAATAATATACTTGTTTGAAGGTTTTAAGTCAGAAAGAGCAACAGGAGCAACAATTTGGTGGAATGACAGATCAACAATACCATGAAGATTATATCAAATAGGAACAGTAAATAATACATACAGATCAACAATACCATGAAGATTATATCAAATAGGAACAGTAAATAATACATAGTACATGTACATCTGTTATAATACTCAGTCTCATGTATAAATATATATAAATATAAATGTTATAATGGTTACACACATAAGGTAATCCTATTCAAATCTTTTTGTTTCAGCTATATAGTGTAGTACAGTATTTGTTATATTTATATTTTCCCCTGGAGACAGGTCATCGGAACCACAAAGTAGAAAGTCAAGATTTGGTAATTGATGAAAATTCCCGAGATCGTGAAATAACTTAGCAGGTTCTCTAACATAAAGTGGACAGACATAAAAATAATGATAACTATGTTCAGTGTCATCTCAGCATGCACACAAGAGCTCTCAGACAAGTGTGACCGGAATATATGATGTTTTAAATTACTAACTTCATTGCGAAATTAACAATAAATAATATTAAATTTACGAGGACCCGCGGAATAGTGACTGGGAGGTTTATTAAGATCATAATTAAGTTTTCTCTTAAATATAGAGAGCAACGTCATATTTTGTGTTTCCTTGTCCAAGTTGTTCCATAAATCTAAAGCACTCGGGAAAAAACTATGTTTATATGATTGAGTGTTGGACCTCGAAATATTAAAAAATGTATAATGATAAATATTATATGTGAGGGTTGGTATTTTACTCCCATCTTATTGCATCATTTCACTAAGAGGTGAGGTTTGGGTCCATAAAACAAGTTTACCACTTTCTTATTGAATCGCAGTGTTCCAAACAGGAAAAATTGAGTGGTCATGTATTTGTGTGATAGAGAAATCCATTTTTCCTCTTTCTATGATTTTAATATCTGATTTTAGAATTGTTCCAACAGTGTGGTATTTTTTTTTCATTGTATTACATTCATAATTTTGGCTTGTAGAAAATATTATATATATATATATATATATATATATATATATATATGTCAGCCCGAGAACCGTTAGGCTCAAGGAATGATATATGAACGAGGGCTAAAAAAGGGTATAATATGAAAAATTACATGTTATGATGTGTTTATCATATACTTCAACAGAGGAAATAACTGATTTGTGCCAAAATTTTCAGTCATTTTGGCTAGAATTAAATACATGCATATAGTTATAGAACAAGAACATTATTTTCTTAATATACAAATCCAATAAATGTACGTGTTATACACTTTCAATATCATAATAGGGAAATTGGCAGTTAATAATTTTCTGTGCAAATATTTCTTAAAACAGTTGAATCCGCCGTTTCTGTAAACACAGTTTTCCGGAAATTCACGAACTTAACATACGGACATTGACGGAAAGGCATGTAATAACAGTTAATAAACTTGCTTTATCAGTCCGCTTGGACCATTCTTGTGAAACTGGGTGAAATAAACATGACTCCTCTTATTATTCTAAACAAAACTCAAAGTTTTATTACAGGGTAAACCTTTAGCTTTTTCATCTACAAGTATATGATAAAAGAGCTTAACATAACGCCTTTCTCACCTAGACAAAGGACAATCGCATTCATATTTTTGCAAATAACTAGATCTGGATACTTTAAAGATTAGCCGGTTTAGATATGGCTATATGGATGCACACAACTGATGTACTTCATTATTGTACGTAATATCATTTATGTGTTTAGCTCTTCTTGTGAACTAATGCACACATTTCATGGCAAAATCGTGTTTTAGATCTTGTTATATAACTGGTACCAGAATGTAACATACCTTTGATGTATACAAATGACAATTGTCCACCATTGAAAATATGTAACAAAATGTATTATGTATATGTAAATAACGTAATTTGCTAAAAAAAAATGAGATAAATATGCAGACAAAATTTAATTTTTGTAACTTTAATTTAATATAACTTACACTGGACATCAACTTCCACGTTTGACGACCTTTTATTTCCTACTTCATTAGTAGCTGTACAGTAAAACGTTCCTGCCTGATTTCTGTTGATATTATGTAGATACAGGTCATTAGTTGTACCATCAGGAACATTAGGTCCAGTCCACATAGAGGTACATCGTGGTCTACATGATGCAGTACAACTAATAGATGGTATAGTATCACCTTCTGTAACAGTATACGTTGTAGTGGATGGCGACAGAGTAACATATTCTGGTCCATCTATAGCGAATAGAAATAATCGTATTTCTTTTAGAAATTAGAACTAGAGGCTCAGTGGGCTGAGCCTGTGTCGCTCACCTTTCATTCTGCTTTGAGGAAACTTAATACATAACCTTCCATAGGTGCTTCCCACCAAATGTTGGTTCATTTGGCTAAGCAGTTTCAGAGAAGACGATTTTTAGAAATTAACCAACCAAAAACAAGGAATTGCCTATGGCAGCCATGTTTGATCGGGACAAAATTAACATCTTTATAGAGGACCTTACACAGATGCTTCCTACCAAGTTTGATTTCATTTGGTCAAACGGTTTCAGAGGAAAGCCTTTTTTAGAAATCGACCAATCAGAAAAAAGAATTTCCTGTGGCGGCCATGTTTGTTATCAGATCGGAACGAAATGAGGAAAGTTTATAGAGGACTTTCCATAGATGGTTCTTACCAAGAGTCGGTTCATTTGACCTAGCGGTTTTAGAGGGGAAGATTGTTAGCAATCGACCAATTAGAAACAAGAATTGTCTGTGGTGGCCATGCTTGTTAATGAATCGGAAGAAAATGAGAAATCGTTAGAGAGGACCGTCGATAGATGCTTCCTATCAAGTTTCAGTTCATTTGGCAAAGCAGTTTCAGAGGAGAAGAATGTTCAAAATCGACCAATCAGAAACAAGAATCGCTTGTGGCGGCCATGTTTGTTAACGGATCGGGACGAAATGAGGATTTGCAAAGAGGACCTTCCATAAATGCTTCCTCCTACCAAATTTCGGTTCATTTAGCAAAGCGGTTTCAGAGAAGATTTTTAGATATCGACCAGTCAGAAACAAGAACTACCTATGGTGGCCATGTTTGTTAACAGATCGGGACCAAATGAGATCTTTTCATAGAGTACCCTCCATAGATGCTTCCTACTAAGTTTCGGTTCATTTGGCCCAGCGGTTACAGAGGAGAAGATTTTTAGAAATTGACCTATCAGAGACAAGAATTGACTGTGGCGGCCATACTTGTTAACTAATTGGAATAAATTGAGCAACCTTTAGAGAAGAACGCCCATATATGTTTCCTACCAGGTTTCGGTTCATTTGGCCCAACGTTTCAGAACAGAATATTTTTTTTAATCGGCCAATCAGAAACAATAATCGCCTGTGACGGCCATGTTTGTTAATGGATCGGGACGAAATGAGCAAATTGCATAGAAGACCTTCCATAAATGCTTCTTACCAAGTTTTCGTTCATTTGGCTAAGTGGTTTCAGCGGAGAATATTTTTAGAAATCGACCAATCAGAAACAGGAATTGACTGTGGCAGCCATGTTTGTTAACAGATTGGGACGAAATGAGGAATATTTATAGAGGACCTTCCGTAGATGCTTCCTACTAAGTTTCGGTTCATTTGAACTAGCGGTTTCAGAGGAGAAGATTTTTAGAAATCGACCAATCAGAAAAAAGAATTGACTGTAGCGGCCATGTTTGCAAACGAATCGAGAAGACATGAATACTATTTATAGAGGACCGCCCATAGATGTTTCCTACCAAGTTTCGATTCATTTGGCCAAGCGGTTTCAGAGGGGAAGATTTTTAAAAATCGGCCAATCAGTAACAATAATTGACTGTGGCAGCCATGTTTATTAATGGATCGGGACGAAATCAGCGATCTTTATAGAGGATATGCCATAGATGCGTCCTACTAAGTTTCAGTTCATTTGGCCGAGGGGTTTCAGAGGGGAAGATTAAAATGTGAAAAGTTAACGGACGACATACGTCGGACTACGGACGACGGACGCCAAGTGATGGCGAAAGCTCACATTACCTTTGGCAAGGTGATCTAAAAACGATAAAGATAGCTTGAGATTTAGAAAATGTGCATTGCTTAAAAAATAAAACATGTTTATGGATATAAAAGTTTGCACACAACATATGATGTTTATTTCGTAGTTAAAATACTTCAGGTGACTCGTGTTTGTTGATGGAGAAGGTTCACGATAGATGTTCCACCCTCTTCATTGAATTTAGTACTGCGTTGACTACTATTTTATCTATTTTGTTCCAGTATTTTTGTGAATACTGTTACAGTGACATCCGGAAGCTTTGAACCGTAATGAAAGTGGGAGGTTTGGCGCCGTATAATCTGATTCAACCCGCCATTTCTTTGGAAATGCCTGTACCAAGTCAGGGTCATTACGGTTTTTACAGTTTTCGGGTTGTTGACTGATTTTGTCTGTTTTTATACTGATGAGTTTTGACTTTCCCTTTGGAAGAATGTTCAGAGTTCGGTAATTTTGTTATTACCTTTATATAAATGTTTTATAAATGGATGTTCACCTCACTAGAATAGATTGTGCAACATGACTTTTAAGTATATATAGTATATATTCGAATCACGAACAAGCAGCTTTCATGATATGCAATACGTTTATTGAAATATATTTTCAGAAATTTAATGTAAAACATATTTCAGTGTTCATTGAATATTAAAATGATCCTAAAATATCGATTGCAGAGGAAAATCTGCGATACATTTTTATGCTTGATTATGTCACTGATTTCAGCTTCCTCTTTCTTTTGATTGAACATATAAAGCAACGAGTCAACGAGCAATGGTATAGTACAAAGTGAAGAACATCCTGAATCAAGGCTCATGACTCATGGCTCGTTGGAAAACAACAGGATTAACAGCAGACTATATATGAAGTGGTAGGCCACATATGTCCACTTATGTCAAGACCTCCATATGAGGCTGATACGCCTACGTAATCAAAACGCAACAGCTGTTTCATATGCCAATCGAATCATTGAATGGACATACAATATATTATATATTATTACCTAATAAAGTATATTTTTCTGTTTTATTGAGTCAAATTTTAGTATTATATATGTTTTGTTATTAAAATGGGCCTGTCGATCTATTGCACTCCCAATGAACTATTGCACTGTGCAATATTCTGCACGTGGCGTTTATAGCACCGACCTCAGTTGACATTTGAACACGATTTTTGATTGCTTTTCAGTTTTGCCGATTGGCCAATCAAATAATTCGTTGTTTAATCGACTCGGAATTGGTCGTCTGCGGCATAAACAACAATGGTTGCACATGAAGCGGATAGGTTTCCGTCCATAAATGATCAGCAGATTTAGCTCTACAATAATGCATATATGGTTGATGCTAGTTTAAGTCATTTGAATCAATGGATCATTGTTTGTATGGAAAAGTGTCGTGATGCAATATGCATTGAAGGCCAAGGAAACGTATGCAGTATAAATAATATAAAACAGGCACGGCCATGAATGTTCGCGAATCGGAAAATTATCTCCCAATTTCACACTCATCCAGTGCATCAAAATAGTGTTGAGTTGTTTTGGGCCGAGATATATCGGGACGAATCTATAAAAATTCTTGTCAGTATGTCAGAAGAGATTTAATAAAATTTGAAAATATCACTATAAGTAGAACAAGCTAACAAAGTTACTTTTATTACACACGGGTTCCGAGTTTCAGTAATATCGGACGTACGAGAGGGTCCTAGATTTAGCATCACCTGTGCGCTTTATGTTAAGAAGATCTTCACTAGTAGAGTGTGCAAGTGTGTTACACGGAACGTGTTTACAATGTGCAGAACAAAAATATATCCATCAGTATGTGAAGCCGTGTGAAGAAATTCCTAGGTATATATTTTTATTCATAAAGAGCGCGCTTCGCTCGCATATAAATAATTAGAACTTGGTAATGTTTTGCTGACATAGAGAAAAAACACTTTCTCGGTAAGGTATTAGGTCATACATCTGTTATTTAATGGTTTCAGGTGCAATGGACTGGAACATTTGCCCTTTGGTCCTGGGAGTGACCAAAGTTTCTATTGCACTCGGTCGATGGCCTCGTGCAGTAGAACCTTTGGTCATTCCCAGGACCTCAGGGCACATATTCCAGTCTATTGCACCCTCAACCATTAAACAACTGAATATTATCTGATCTGTCTCGGAATTGTTTACGTTTACATGGCATACCGGTCCACTTCAACAGCGTAATAGGACTGTACCTGGACTTTTACAAGAATATGTTGGAATCAAATTACGTGGCAAACATTTTCCAAATTATGTTGAGGAAAAAGTTATATGGACGAATGGATGTCTTATAGACAGGCACGGATATAGTATTAAAGTACATGTAGATGGTTGTTTTCTGACACGAACCGGCTTGGTATTGATGGAATAGTGATGTTGGGTGGAATTTGCTAAGGTGGTTGGATGCGGTCAACGATTGACGTAGTAATGTTTTTTTTATTCGTAGGTATGAGTTCAATATGATTACACCTAGTGATATGTGTCCATACATTGCAAATATTGTTTACATAGTCATCGCATTTGAGTCATATGAGATGTACAGACTACTACACAGAAAACTAAAGATCAAGCAACACAACCCCACTAAATGTTGGGTGAACGCCGGTACTCTGGAATAGTAAGCAGTTCCTGAGCCACATGTGACACCAGTCTGCTGATCATACCGAAGACTGTGGTCAGACCATAACCAACAAAATGGCAGCCCTTGTAAGATTAGCATTGAATCAAGCTCCTGTTGAAGTTATTAATATTGATAGGCGAAATTCTCCAATGTTCGTAAATCGAACAATTCACAGTTATCTAGCTAGCCATGTCAGTCGAACGCGAGTGTTATTGTGTGGAACGGATACGATGGCAGACAACGAATCCTGCGTCAGGAAAATCAACTGCAGACGATTTAGCACATGAAAGCTAAGAGTCTAGAAACATTTACTTTGTTGGTTCACTTCACAGTGTGGATGCCGGAACTCACGGTGGTGATTAAAGTAACTTCCAACGGACTGATAATCTCACCAGACTTCAAGCAGCAATACACAGATGATTAGCCACAATACATTTGTGTTGCATGAGGTTTCCGCATTACAGATCACTTCTGGATTCTGTATGTTTAATAGAGGCATTGGTGAAAATAATCAGGATATGGTGAAACAATGGGCATTCGGTGATAGTCAAAAAGTAAGTCAAATATCATTTGACACTACCCGCGTGTTTGACGTCATTACCATCGAAATACAAGGAAAATATGGGGGCAACGTAGAATGGGTGTATTATAATGAATTATACCGCGTACGGAAAGCTCCTTGTCACATTAGAGTTATGGCTCTAATGTTATGTTGTGTGCGCATCCTGTTCGTTAGCAAACTTTCTATTTAGCAACGTGAACTTGAATCGCACGTTTCGTTATTATTCAACATGTGTACGGTTTGGCTGAGATGTAAAACTGATATAAATCGTTTCGTTAAATATTTATTCTACAATGTTAATTATATTTGTATGTCTATATTAACGTTGCTAATGGATTGTCCATTCTTGATTAATACCCTTTCAGTTATTTTACCTGACGTTTATTTAGGTCCATATATGTGAAAAATGTCATGGAAACCTTTCACGTTCAGTCGTCTTATTTCGAGATCTCGTACATAAAATCATAATTAAGGTTTGATTTGGGGCAACTTTGCAAAACCTGACACGTAATTTTTGGAATAGCCGTAGCGTTCAAAGTTGTGTACCGTCCGAAGTCGATATACTTCTCTCGTAGCTATGCAGAGTTGAGATAGTGGAACATAAAGGCGGATATTATAACCAAATACATTTATTCAATTTAAGAATGTAAAAATAAATATACAAAGTAAATTAAATATCGAAGATTGTCAAAAAATATTTAACGAAACGATTTATATCAATATTACAAGGACCATGGTGGCTCAATGAGTTAGGTAGTTGGATTACCTAACAACTCATACAAGCCTATCACCAATACGGCGTGGATTCGCGCCTGTCTTTGTAAATTAGAAAAAGGGTACACTCGACTCGCAGCCGCAAGTGATAAGGTTTACCAGTTGCTTGCTTATGGTCGGTGGTTCTCTCCGGGTACTCCGGCTTCTTCCACCACTAAAACTGGTCGCCATGATATAGCTGAAATATTGCTGAAAGTGGCGTTAAGCACAATAAATCAAATCAATCAAATCAATTTACAAGTCAATACAACGGTTACACAGCGCAAACAATAATCACACTTCATGTTACGAAATGTTTTAAATGACGGGATCCGTAACTCTATGGTCACAAAAAAACCACAAGAGCTACTGTGACGCTGATGTACATATGTATACATTTACCTTCTTAAGCATAAAGCTCTATGGTCACACACCCCCACCCCAAGAATAGCTACGGTGTACGGTGGGTGACGCAGATGTACATATGTATACATTTACCTTCTTTAGTATAAAGCTCTATGGTGACTCCAATAAAGGGCTACGGTGACGCAGATGTACATATGCATACATTTACCTTCTTTAGCATAAAGTTCTATTGTCACCAAAATAAAAGAGCTACGGTTCGGGCAGATGTACATAAGTAAACATTTAGCTTCTTTAGCATGTAGCTCTATGGTCACTCAAAAAAAAGAGCTACGGTGACGCAGATGTACATATGTATACATTTACCTTCTTTAGCAGAAGAAATCCATCCGTGTTGAACAATTACAGCTTTATTAGTATTTAAGCTAGAGTTCACTGCCGAACAGAAATCAGAAAACAAACACGACAAAACAAGAACTGGTAATTTATACATGCTAATTTTTCGATTCGGTATTACAGTGGTCAGCCAAAGAAGAGTATATATTCAGTTTAAACCTTATCCTAATAGAGGAAAGCAAGATAGTACTAATAGTGCTGTCTTCTCGTTTTATCTCGTGATATAATGTGTTGTTTCAGTATAAATAGACCATCTATAGAAGGCATAATGTTTTCAGATTGTACAAATGGATGATTTGACAATATATAATGAAGCAATTAAGAATCAAATCATATCTATAATAAAAACTCATTAGTTATACAAATATATATAAATCTAACGTTTACATCTTTTACTCTCATAACAATGCTTTCTATACTTGCTTTAATAATGTGTCAACACAATTATATGCACAAATATATGAAAGTTATCCCAGAAAACTCGTCATGTGCATTAAATTAGATGGATACGTCTTTATTTTATATAAAAAAGGAGTATTTCTTAAATAAATAAAAAAATGAAAAAAAAAAAAAAATACCACACTGTCGGAACAGTTCCCATCATCCAATAGAACAATCGTAGAAAGAGGCAAATTCCATACCTGTAACACACAAATACATGACCTCTGACCTCTAACATACAAATACGTGACCTCTGACCTCTAACACACAAATACATGACCGCTTAATTTAGTGGCACTTCAATAAAACGTGGCGGGGTTAAACTAGTTTATGTATCTAATTGATTGGATACCCTGTTGTTTTGGGTTTCTATTTTTAATTTGCTTCAGCTGTAAATTACACCCATAATACGTGTAGTAGATAAATCAGCACAATATGACCATCGAGAGAGAGAGGGATACGTGTTTAATGCCACTTTCAACAATATTTCAGTTATATCGTGCATGGCCGTCAGTTTTATTGGTGGAGGAAACCGGGGTACTCGGAGAAAACCACCGATCTGCGCAAGTCCCTGACAAAATTATCACAAAATAAGTCCACTCGGGCATATTATCCTGATTCCGGCCAAACCAG
>MJUT01031565.1:85922-136017 GCA_002080005.1 Gigantidas platifrons
CATGTTAGATTCAGAAGTAGTTGTTTTTGTCCTCCAATTTGTACCTCATACTGTAATGGTGGCATTAAACCTCCAAGTTGTGGAGAAGTATAATCTATCAATATCTCGTCACTTAAGGCAGTTTTACAAAGTGAGGCAGCATTGCAAGCGGTAACCCGCACTTTGTATACATCACCTTGACGAAGGATATCGGATTTCGAGAGATGAACGGCCACCTTGTTTTCGTTTGACAAAATCAATTCCTGTATTGGTACGTGTGAATCGAGTTTACTGTAAATAGTAATGGATGTACGAATGATAGGACTTTCGTTATCCTTGAATTCCCATAATACTTTGAAAAATGATGGATCTGAAATGATTTGGCGCGACGTCGACGCTGAAATTGCTTGGTGAAGACTTTCAATATGCGGTCTTTTAACCAAATATGGTGGAGTATTGTCAACTATAAAACATGGGGAGGATCTTTGTGTGCAAATATTGACTTTATTTCACGCTCGAACAGTAACGAACATATGAGCCCCCATTGTCATATTTAGATTACTCCTTATAAAGGAGGAGGACAGAGATACATTCCAACGTTCCATGACGTCACATCTTCCCAATGAGGTACCAACACAAACTTCAAATCCGTCTATTCCTGTATGTGGGTCTTCAAATCCTATCCATGATGCATGAAGAGTTTTGCTACAAATAAAAATGTGAAACTGTGGTAATTCTAGTCACAAAGACAGATTCAGAAACTAGTCAAATGTTTATTACCCAGTGATGTATGATTATATAAAAAAAGACGTATTTCATGTACTAGTATGTGACAGAAATGGGCGTTAAAAACGTGATGACTGACGTTTTCATATTATTAAGTTGCCATTGCAGTGCATATTTGAATTACCATGGATTTCCAAATTCAATATTCTAGTCAATTAAATCAGGTGTCCGGGATACTATACACACAAACTAAAGTCAGATCTCAAGTAATTGGTATGGACGTTATCACGAGTCGTTAATGTCATTGACATTCTGATCAGATGAATAACACCATTGACACAGATGCTAACCTCAAGTATTAAAATTTCGAGACAAGTACCAATGGTCTGTGGTTTACTATTGCTAGCCTGTCTTGCTTTCCTCCCCCATTGGATATGACGAGAAAGATAATATAGTGATGGTAAACAATTCCACCAATATCAACAAACGAACAATCACCTCTCATCGCAAGTGATAAAACATAAAAAGACCATGAAATGTTAGGTTGGAAATCAATGTTACAGCTGGGACACTTGACAATGAAACTAATTATATCTAACCTACACCCATTATTATTAACAGGCATATGTTTTGTTCCCAATGTTGCGTTTGTCTCTTGATTGTTGATTCTTAATTGCCCGGTTTTATTGGTGGAGGAAACCGGAATGTCGGGAGAAAACCACCGACATGTCGCAAATAAACAAAAAACTTTATCACACAATATTGTATATCAAGTATATCTCGCTTGAGCGAGGTTCGAACTCATAACTTCAGTAGAGATATGCACTGATTTCACATCTACTTGTAAATCTAACTACTATACTATCACTATCACGACACTCCCTCCCTCCTATCAATGACAATAACTTTGACATGGCAAAATAGTCAATAAGTAAATTAGTTGATAATTTCTTACGTATGTGATAAGTATCTGGTATGTCTTCCTGGATCTCCAACAACAACCAATCCTGGAATCGGACCAGAATTATCAATGATGACTCCGTTAGATGTCGCTCTACTACACAAACCTGCACCGTTACAACTTATAACTGTTGAGAAGTACTTGACACCTTGATGAAAGGAGGAATTCAACGTTTTAACTGAAAGGTTTACAAAAACGAAAATATATGAAGGAAACAATGGCTTGTATTTGATATATCGACAAATATACGTACATTGTCAGCATATATAAACAGAAATGCACGTGTTTTTTATGGGAATTATATAGTCAGTACATGTTATCTTAGTATGAAAAGGAGTACAATAGTTCGTGAATAGCACCAATTAATATCAATGTAAATTGTGTTCATCTGTATGTTATCTATACACATTTGTTTGTAGGGATTGTATGATGTCTGATTATGGTATGTACCGCAAGCCACTTTCAACAATATTTAAGTTATATCGCGGAGGTCAGGTTTATTGGTGGAGGAAACAGTAGTACGGGGAGAAAACCACTGACATGTTGGAAGTCACTGCCGAACTTTATCGCATAATAATGTATCGATTACACCTCGAAATAACCGGGATTCGAACTCACAACTTCAATGGTGATATGCACTTATTGCAAAGTTATAAATGAAACTACTATACGATCTCGACCACGACAGTCTCTATATGCAGATTTACATTTTTAATCATCCAATATCTAAATTTATTCTTATTTGTTTTTTTTTCTTTTTGTGCATAAATTAACACTGCGCTAAAAATCAAAGCTTTTGGTATTAATTCCTGCTCGTTTTACCTGAAGCTTTGTTTACTACTATGGAATGGACTTGATACTGACTGAATAAAAACAAAACATATCACATCGTCTTAACAGTTTCGACCTTTAATGGAAAATTGTAGAAAGACAAAAAAATTTGATATCCCTAACACACATATACATGACAACTAACACACATATACATGACAACTAACACACATATACATGACAACTAACACACATATACATGACAACTAACACACATATACATGACAACACACTTTCCTGGCTTGATACAGACATTTAAAAATGAAAGTAGTTTTATGGGTCTTATAGTTATTAAACACCAGGAAAGTAATTATATAGCTATATCATGGCAAATTTTGAGAATATGTCTTCATTGGACAAGACCAATCTGATTAGTAGAATTTTGATAGTTCACCAAAAAAAAGCAGTACGGCGGTAGACATGTCGTTCCACTCGGACATATTATCTTGACTTCGAGTCCATCAATCTGTGCTATTATTTCTTAATATTGTGTACTTAAGGGATAAGCAGTAAATATAACATTCATAGTTCTTAATGTGGCCCGATTGGTAACAGAGCACTAGCTTTATCACACCAATGCCATTCTATATCATTTTAAGACATTGTTGATACTGATAACATAAATTACATCTCACTACTCACATGTCTGTAAGCCAACATCTGTAAATGATATAATGTCGTCATCACCAGGTGACGTTCCCAGTCCTGCTTTGTATCTTGTTATATATGAATTTGATTCATGAAATCCAACCCAACTAGAGGTTATCGAGTTAGTTTCTGTTTGATAGTCTATGTCATGCTGTTGAAGTAAGGAATTGAAAAACAAATCATTTGTCAAACCGACAAGAAACAATTCTTATTGTTTGTTTTAATCCTTTTGAGAATTAAGTTAACAAACGATATGTCATTACTTGTTTACACGCTACGGAATATATGTGTCACAAATGACAAAGAAGCTGCTTCATTTGCCGTAATGTAATCATACTCCCGTCCTCTCTTAATTTATGACTGATCACCAGTTTTATAATAAGAGTAACACGACGGGTGACACAAGTGGAGTAGGACCTGCCTACCCTTCCGGAGTACCTAAGTTAATCCCCGGTGTTTTTGTGGGGTTCTTGTTGGTCGAGCTTTAGTTTTCTGTGCAATATTTTGTAGATACTTTTGTCCTTATTTCCTTTATCTTTTCGCTATTACATTGTCTATCTTACTTCGGTTGACGGTATTTGATTGCCCATTTTGGGATCGTTTTTTTCTTAATCAGAGGTATTGAATCTATTGTGGGAACAGCTTTACGCGGAGAAACCAGTAACAACAGAAATGTATGGTAAATGTGCACTATTATTCATATTCTATCTCACTATGTTCGTCCGATTATAAATCAACTATTCGTTAAGGAAAATATGTAATGGCATGATACTTAAGAAATAAATCATGGAAGCCAGAATGTGTTGGGAGATTTAACATGGATTGGCGGATATTAGTATTTTATCCCGAGCCAGAAGTGAGGGGTCAATTTACTAATATCCGTCAATCCATGTTAAAACTCAAAACACATTCTGGCTTCCATGATTTATTTCCATTCTGATATGTCTAAGAGTACAAATACGGTAGTATACTTTGATTGGAAGACGGTAATTTATATTTACTCTTGCGGAAAATGTCACACACAATGTGTGTAAATCAAATAATACTGCGCCCTCTATTGGCTTTATTCGGGTCACAATTTATGCTGCCAATGGAAAAGTCAGTCACATTCACCAGCGCATGTGCTAATGAGAGTAGACCGAATGGATAATTCGCTCGTTTGTTAACAAAGCGAAAGAAGGCGGTCATGCTAGAATCGTTAATAACCTGTTATTGTTTTGTATATACAGCATAACGTTAATATTATTGAAACATAAGTACAATGTAGTTTATAAATATTTAAAAACAAATTATCAGCCTACATATGCTTGGGCTATAGCAAGCTCTTGACAATAACAATCGTGCAACCTTGTCATAGTATGTGTATTTACGTTCTAAGTTCCGTATTGTGATGTCCGTTACAATTTCCGCATAGAAAACGATGTTCGGTTCATCTTTACGAATTTGTAATTTGCGACCATCAAATCCACAACTGACACCCCCCACTCTTCAAATACAGTACTGTTATTCTTTAATTTTAATTCCCCCGTATTCCGTTCAGTACATGTGTATGCTATATACAGAATTCAACAAATGAGTACATATCATACCTGGTTAATATCCAATGAGTGTAATACATCCATTACATGTCCTATTTCTGGTGGTGTACTATCTATGACAAATGGTGACGATACTGTGTATGATGAAAGTCCAGCTCCATTGGTTGCCTGAATTATATATGTATTATATCGAGTGATATACAATGGATGTTAAGTATTATCTCCAAAAACTTTTATTTTATTGCATATAGGCTTTTAATAGGATATGATATCAAATTAGATAAACAAACTATATAACAAACCATGTGAGTGTTTCAGCACTTACTACTGGGCACATGATACCCTCGGGATTAATAGTTCAAGATCAGGAGTGTCGATTTAATGATAGTAGGTTAATTAAGATGTAGATATCAAATTTAGTGCACATGGTGTGCTTCAGGAATTACGCTCAAAACCAACAAGCCAAATAAATTAAAGGTCTTTGAGAGTAAGAAAACCAAAGGCCCTAAACATGATGGCGAGAATCGTCTAAGATTACCTATGCATGAGGGAGGACATCCTTAGTTTTAATAATAACTATATGAGTTAGGAACTGTAAATAAAGTCAGCATACTTAACATCAGTGTAAAAAGTTATATACATGTATAGTTATAATTATGTCTATTGAATTCGTAATTATTTGATTAACTATTTTCAAGTTATTACCCTTAAAATTCCAAAATATTCACGTCCATCTTGAAAACGGTCATTGCTGTTAATTTCTGCATAATTAATAAATTCTTCAAATTCAACAATATCTGCAGAGCCATTGGAGGATCCAATGCCTATTTCAATTTTACGAATTCCACTCTCGTCGTCGTCAATATCCGACCATTCCAATACTATATTGCTAGTTGTAACAAAACGCTTCATTCCACCACCATTAACTTCTAACCTCCCTACCGTTGGAGGTGTGTTGTCATATATTACAGGCATAGAATAACCATCAACCTATTTATTCATATGATTAAAAGCTGAAATATAAAGTATATAGGGTACTATGCTGCCGTGGGATGTTTTTTTTTTAATGCGGAGAAAGGGGTTTAAAATAGCACGTGAATACACGCCTTCATAGAACCCGCGGTACCACAGGATCGGATTATATTTCCAAGCATATACTTGTAAATCTCCCTGCCACAAAAATAATATGTATGTCGTATAAAAGAGCTTATAGTTAGCTGTGACTATGAGATCAAGAACAACAATATACGTTCCACTTTGCAACCTTTGGTACTATTTTTGCCTATTTTTGTAATATAAATTATATCTGGTATATTTGGTATGCGTCATCAATATACAATGGAGCTTTTGCAATCTGACACCTCAGCTTTCCGACATCCTGTGACATCCTACAAAAATGTATGGTCCCATAGTATTTCTGTTAACTAAATAAAATATGAGTATTCCGACATCCTGTACAATCCGACATATTTCCCTCTCTCTTGGTGTGTCGGATTAGACAGGTTCCACTGTAGTTAGAATAGCTAGGTTACCTAGCCAGAGAGAAACATTCCTAGCCAATAGGAAGCATGCGATATATATTAAGATTATAACTCTTACATGACATAAAGCTGACATAAATGAAGTACCTCTGATAGTTGCATAATAAACTTGTCCAGACCTCAGATGAAGATGTCTGATTGATTTAATTTTCGATAGACCAGCAGATGTAAAATCTACAATATCATCCGAACCTGGGTGGGTACCTGTCAAAATACATGTACATGTATGTTAGAAGTAAGCAAAAATGTCAGTTAAATACGTAATGAAGCTGATTTATATTGATATAAATGCCTACAATATTCGTGAAACGACCAATTGCTTTCCCGTGTCTTAATTCGTTACTTGTTTTGAAAATCAATTAGAACACTACAGTATTGTTTCACTCAAATATTGTTGCAAATGGTGCTAAAAAATCATAACTGTTACACTATATTATCGTGTGATTAATATCTACAACAATTGGTCTGTTTCACGTCACCTTTCTCATCTTGTTCTCGCCATGATATAGCTGAAGCATTGCTGAGTTGACGTTAAGCAACATTCACTCACTCGCGTCACTTTTTCCCATGGCGACCAATGGCGCAATAAGGGTTAAACGAAGTGTACTAACACAATTAAGTTCGTGGCGAGGGGTTTGGGGACGCCTCATGACACAGAGATCCAGGCTTGTAACTCAACTGAGTAATAATTTTTACTATTTGTTTTTATTTTATATTGTCCAACTACAGTGATGAACTTGTATTTGTCTTGTTTTGTTTTGACCAAATGTTGTGTAGACATGTGTGCTTTTGCTTTCATGCTGAACCGCCACTGCCGACGTTCTAACTTGCATATTCTTGAATACTAGTACTGGGGAGCGAAATATAAAGTGGTACAATTACATGCATGATGTCCTGTCTACCAGAGCTGAAATCTCGTAGTTAATAGAGAGTTCGCGCGAAACTGACTTGAGAGAAAAGTATGATCGAGCACAAAAACGTGAATACACATACCTACTGCATACTGGTAATATGCTATTTCTGATGGATATCCAATAATTTCTGCTTTATGGTTACCATGGAAACCTGACCAGCGTAACGTCATTTCTGACCCTTCAATTAAGTAACCATTCGTTGATTCGACAACCAGGACACCTTTCTCCGGGAGGCTTTCATCAATTAGAAATCCGTTACTGCAGACAGTAATAGAATGAATATGTCTTATCTGGTGTACATTTGCACATAAGTAAAACATTCCATTTTCTTTTAGACGTGTATTTCCAAAGTCAACGAATCCCGATGTTGTATTCTTTGTTACAAGGCATGATGGATCCAACGTGCAGCGGCCATTAGGAATTTGGCGTGTTGTCATCAAATATCATTCAATTGTAACATCAACTTGTCCAATCAAGAAGCCCCCTATTTGTGAATTATGAGCTGCAAAGTCCATTTCTGAAGAATGCAACTTACCGAGATTATCCACAATGTTCAAGCTATATTTATATTGTTCAATATTTTTTGCAAAAGGGTCGTTGAGATTCAAATCATATAAAACGTTTTTATCATAATGATTTGGATCAGTTTTTATATTAATAGAATGGCATGTGTGATGACTGGCGCCCGAAAAACAGAACGACTCCACGCATGTGTACAGCTGTTTAAGAGGGTAAACTGGCAGTAGAACGCACTCAGAATCCTGAAAAATGGTTCAATACATTATTAGTATACATGTATATATACAATGTCCTGAATCTCAATTGTGACTTTGGTATTTTAAACAATGCTAATATAAATTATCACTTTGTTATTTTATGTAGCTCCTTTGAAATTTTTTTTTATTTTGTTTTGTTTTGTTTTCTTGTTTGTTTGTTGTTTTTTTTCCTGAAATAATTCACTGTTGAAAGTGGAATTAAATATACATAGCCATTCTTTATCACTCAATATTCGATGATAAAATAATTTTACTCATTCAATCTGATAATTTCACACACTGGCGTATTAAGAAGCTTGATTACATACATATACCTGTAATGATGTCACACTTTCCGTTTGGGTCACAACCTTCCACTTGGACATCATATGTTGTCCCCTTTCATCACTAAATATAGACCATCTGTAACCAATTAGAAAATCCGTATTATCACTAGCTGTACACGCCAACCTTTTCAGGGTTATTGTCGTGTTTAGACAAGAGATTTCTATACGTCCTGATGCTTCCATTAATGCTGTATCTGTCAGTATGTTCTCTATTTTAACTCCCTTCGACCAGATTGGTGGAAGACATGTTTTTCCGAAACATGGTCTTACAGCCGCTTGATAGAAACCTTCTTTGAAAAGTCCATGAAATCTTTTGATGGTTTGGTTACCATTCAATATGAATACCATCTGAGTACTACAGTCTTTCTTGTCAGTTAGAATTGGACATATACCAACTTCATAATGAGTGACACATTCAGTGTATCTACGTGGAAGTGACCAGTGTACAGGCAGTAATGACGTGGATGACTGAATTAGCATATCATAATCACATTTATAGAGATGGATGTTTAAATTGTCACTCGAATTAACTATACTGTTATTCAGTTTGATAGTTAATTGATTGATTGAATCTAGTGGTATAAACGTCAATCTTTTGAGAGTAGTATTAGCATACATCCTTTTTACATATGCATGTCTATTGGTTATTTCAACTGATTGGTTTGAATTTGAAAAAATTTCCAATGAGTATACTGTTCCTGGAATAAGGTGGTTTGATAAATATTGCTCTCGAAAGTTATGTACTTTTGTTCGGATTTCTTTGATTTTTATCTCATTTGTGCTGTCACCAATTGCTCCATGAAAAACTTTTAGCGATGAAGATACATCTGTAGCGTTCAGTATTGTAAACCCATCAGAGGGGACCGACGTTGTACCTCCTGAACATGAAGCCTTTATCGTCACGAAACATTTTGTGTCACGTTAACAAGTTTTTCACAAATCAAAGTTTGCTCCTTTCCAGCAATGGTATGAAATGGTACAACATTATCAATATTCTTTCCATTTCCAAGGCCGACCTGCAAATGGACATCGTCGAGGTGATGGAATCCTTTCCACACAAAACATAACTTGGTTGAATTAAATACAACATCTGTATCTCGATAAGGAGGCAATGCATCTGGATAAAGATCCAGTACGATACCACTGGCAGGTGGAAGCAGCGACGGCAAACCAATAGGAACAGTTTTAACACTACAATAATGTCCGGCATAGTTGTAAACATGGAGATGTGCGAAAAACAATCCACCAAGTGGGGAATCATATTTCTGTTATCTTTGTATTGAATATCTTATGCATTGGTACTCTACTCCACACTGTCCGCCATGAGATTTTATATTCCACTCCAAGAATGGCGAGATATATTTGTTTTCGAAACCTTTCGTAAATATATATATATATTAATAGTAATATATACTGAATATTACATGTCAAAATCTGTATCACATGCCGTATCAACCCGAGAACCCTATATCACCCCAAGGACCACCGGCTCGAGGGGTGATATAGATCGGGGGTTAATACGGCATGTGATACAGATTTTGATATCTAATGTTCATTATATCATATATTTCAACCATGCCTTTGATAATACATGTATTTTATGAAAATTTTGAATTTATTTGAACATTTTTATTTTTTTTTTATTTTTTTTTTTTTTAATTTAAAAAAAAATGTAATTTTGAAAATTTATGAAAATTTTAAATTTTTTTTGAGAATTTTAAATTTTTTTAATTTTGAAAATATTTTGAAAAAAATTGAAATTTTATGAAATTTTGAAAAATTTAGAAATTTTGAAATTTTTTAGGTATACGATATAGGGTATGGACGATAGAAGCTTGGTACAATCATTGATAATGCATATACAAAACACCTGTATTTTAATCTAAATATATGAAAAGGGACAAAAGGACAAGCAACGATCTAAAAGATTACCAAATAATTTAAAAGTTCATGGGAGTAAGTAAACCAATGGGCCCAATCATGATTGCCAAAATCGTCTCACCTATGCATTAGAGAGAGGAGAACCTTAGCTTTATCAATAATTACATTATTTAAGAACTGTAAATTTCAATAACAGGTATCTTTAATAAACCATGTCAGTGTGGAAACACTACTGGGCGAATGATTCCATCAGTGACAAATAGTCCACCAGCAGAGTCATCGATCCAGTGAGAGCATTAAAACGTAGATACCTAATTGAATCCGCACGACCCATTTGTGGAATAACCTTCATCTATCAATTATTGAATTAAACATGTTACAATGAAGTGTAATATTCGATAGTTGTTTCTACTGTCTCCCATTACATATAAAAAATGTTTCCAATTTTTCACTAAAATTTCAGTACATCAGATTTTTCTATATTTGTGTATATTAATGTTAACTATATGTTGTACATTTTGAGCCACTACGTTAACGTTATATCTGTAGGATTATAAAAGTTTACCCACCGATGTTAAAAAAAAATTTACAAATATATTAAAAACTAACAAATATCTCTCATCTCAAATCATTGAATACAAAAACGATTACGATATACAAAATTGTATGTCCAGACACAAATATGTGGCGGGGTTAAACAGGTTAATGGGATCGCAATCAACCTTGCTTTTGATAATTGGATGTCACATGAGTTTACTCTGTGTTTTAATACAGTGACACAAGTCATGTAACGGAATGTAATTAGTCATAGAATATATACAATTACAGGGCCCGTCATGGTCGTGGTCGTATGATACAACTACCTGTGCAATCAATGCCTATCACCACTAAAGTTGTAAGTTCGCATCCCATTCATGTCGAGGTGTACTCGACACAACATTATGTGATAAAGTTTGTCAGTGATATGCGGTAGGTTAGTGGTTTTCTTCGAGTATTCCGATTTCCTCCACCAATAAAACTCACCGCCACAATATAGCTCAAATATTGTTGAAAGTTGCGTTAAATATTATAAACCTAACCTATAAAGTTACATACCAAGTCGGAACATTATCTTCCCGATTGCCTCCTTCTGTTCGGTGTCAAAAATAATTTTGCTTGTCCACTTTATCACCAAATTTTCATTTTCAATCAGTGTTTGAATAGTTGGTGGACATATTGGTGCAGTTTCATCAGCAAGTATTGGATCAAACCAAACTTTCCTGTCTAGACCAGCCCTATTTTGTACCATAGTGAAAACATACACGGTTTCCTCTCCAATGAGACCAGGATGTCTTTGAATGTACTTGGTAAGCTGATGTATTTGGACATAAGAAATAAGATCTGGTGAATCTAGGGCAGTAACATCTTTCCCAAAACCAATATATGCATTAGCAATTTGACTATGGTCTTCTGTAATGTTCCAAGATATTTCAAAAAGATCCGATGGAGCAAAAATCGTATTGCCACGATATCTTTCAAGACTGGTACATGAAAACGAAAATATATCAGAAGTGTTTGTTTTGGTGTCTAATATTTCAGGTATAAAACTAAGATAACGTCATTTGTTTCGTTTTTACATCTTTGTAAACAAGCTTCACCACCGAGTTTTCTCTTAGAAACATCCTCTCCGATTAACCATGGTTTCCCATCAAAGCACCCAATAGATTCCACTATTTTGCATGTTTTACTGTTATGTTGGTAACATTCGGAATACTCTTATCTAAGGTAATACCATCGGAACACACAGGTTTGGAAGGGCTCAAAGCGTGACTGTAAGCTATAACAGTAGCAAAATACTGTCCTTCGCCATCAGGAAATGCAATGTTAGCAGAATCATGGAAAGATCCTTGTACTATAGAACTATTATATTGACCCGGTATTATATCTTTCAAATTATGCATGCATTCTCTACCAATGGCATTTCTGTAAAATTGTATTCCACTCTCGTGGTCAATGAAGCCATGCCAGTGAATTGTGATATCGTCAGAATTCGTATAATCAATATCCGGACTTCCCATCGGGCCTTCTAATACTATGCCAACTTCCGGTGGAGACTCGTCAACCAATATGTCTAAATGTTCTATAGCGACAAGGTAGGCGGTATTAATTACCTTGTTTGTAAAGAAGTACCTTTTGTTGTGAGTCCTTTCATGCATATTCTTGCTTCTTAACTTCGTTAAGTTTGCTGTATATGTTGTCATAGTACAGTTTCCAATTATAGGACAGTAACAGTCTGTATCGTTTAAACACGTGTCCTAAAATTACAGTACCAATATTTATTGCCTAAACATTTGTCATAAAATTACAGTACCAATATTTATTGCTTACACATGCGTCCTAAAATTATAGTAGCGATATTTATTGCTGAAGCATGTATCCTAAAATTATTGTAGCAATATGTATGGCTGAAACATGTGCCATAAAATAAATAATAGTTGCAATATGTATGGCTCAAACATGTGCCCTAAGATAAATAATAGTAGCAATATGTATGGCTCAAACATGTGCCCTAGAATAAATAATAGTAGCAATATGTATGGCTCAAACATGTGTCTAAGGTTATAGTTGCATCATATATTGCCTACACATGCGTCCTAAAATTACATCATATAGACATTAGGTGTCCCAGCATTAAACGTTTATCGCTTAAAGATGAATCCAAAAATAACATCGTTTTAATATGTGTCAAACAATTGCGTCAAAGACCAACATTAAAGTGCAAGATTTTTCTTGTACATTTCAGAGTCGTTTCTTCATTTTTATCTCTATGTTTTCATCTAAGTTAAAAATACTACTCCGTTGCTAAACAAAACAATAAGGTACTATGTGTTATGATAGTATAATGGTACATTATGTATCTTGGTAATGTACCTGAAATAAAATATTACAAACAATGACATTTTTATACTAAGCAAGACTGCGACCTTCGTCAACATTCACGATTTTCGTAAAATTTTATCATAAGTTTAAAACAGAAAAAATCAATGTTCGCGACTTGATGCAAGTTATGCATTATAATAAGTCCCACACAAACCTTTTGGGATTTTTTTGTACACTAAAGCTGAAGAAACAATGTCATACTTCTATTGTTCGTTGAGTGTGAAAAGCATATTGGCCAACATACTGTACTGTCACGTAGGAATCTATCCATACATTGCAAAATGTTGCAGTTTGAGCATTGGTCCCAGTCGAAACCAAAAAGAAAAATATTAATAATACATGCAAATGTAATAATAAAAATAAAGTGTAAAGAGGATATCAATACTCACGGTTTTAGCCGTTGTCGTTACTGCTACTGCCTTTTCAATCAGCACTGTGTTATTTTCATACACGCCAAAAGCCCATTTTACCTCTCTAAGTCCACTATGAGTATCAAATGACTTAAACCGAACAGACATTAGCGATAAGTCCGAACTATGGTGACCATAAATTTGTTCCTGGCCGTCCCGTACTAACCATATATCTGATATTTCCGGTACAGATGTGTCGATGTTAACAGATACACTGTCATTCAATGTATGGTTCATGATGTCTATTGCTTGGAGAATAAATGTAAATATATCGCCATCTTTTAAATCTGCGGCGAGACAGATTGACTCGGATAGAACATTGGGGACGGTTCCGTGCAATGCTGTATTTATGTTATTCTTTTCGAGGGTATATTTATATTCAGTTACTCCATTCACATTTTGAGTACCATTTACAGACAGGGGATCATCTATTTGGTCGTATTACCCATGAATTCGATCTTCCAATTTAACCGGCCGCAGCAAATCATTCTTCCTGCTTCCATTATTATAAAATCGACCTTTCCACGAGAAGCATAATTTCTCATTATTTACCTGCCATTTCAAGTTACTTTTATTTGATGCAGATGTTACTTTGAGAGGTATTCTATTATCTTTCAAGATGACCGATGATTGGTCGAAAAGAACGAATCGCCTTGCTTGTTGTACACTATTTGCTCTGTCTTTTACATCTAGAAAAATCACATATAACATAGGATTTTTATCTGGCAAAGTAATTTCAACTTCAGTGGCATTTTTTTCTAGGGTGTAATTCCCCACTGTTTTTGTGTCCCTCATTAAAGTAGTGTTTGTAGATTCTATGACTTGGTAAATATTTATTTCAAACATTTCTATTCCAGACGCAAGTAATTGATGCCCGTTCGTTGGGTAAGGGTCAAACCAACATTCAATATTAACTGCTAACAACTTAAATTTCGTCAGCCTTCTAGAGAGTCTTAGTGGTTCATGTCCACGTGACACACAGCTTCTTGTCTGGATACAATGTACAGGTGGAGTTCTATCATAAATGTAGCAATTCTCTTTCGATTGTTTTGTTTTTTCATACGGTATATTAATTTCTGCCAATGATATCATATTATTGGAAACAAGAAATCCACCTCCGTATATATTGTATACGAGACACAACCTATGAATGAAAAACATCGATAAAATGCATCAAGAAAACGACTCTCCGTCATGGACAATACATTAACGCATATACCTTTTCCCGACCAAACCCACTACGAGCACATACTTCTTATATAATTGAAACCGCCTTTCAATAATTCACAATTATTGTTTCAAACATGTAAAGGTTTTTTGTGTGGGGGTGGGTAGGAACAGTGTTTAACGCCATATTCGTAAATTTCAATTATATCGTGCCGGTCAGTTCTTCTTATTAAGGAAAGCAGAGTAGCTGGAGAATGCCATCTACAATGTATCGAGTACACCAATTTTTCTTTGAATATCAAGGTCGTCATTAATAGAGCTAAGAGAAACACAATTAAATTAAATGATTTTTATAGTTTCATGGAGACCAAATATTATATTAAAAACATTGACGACTTTAAGCGTCATAGTCGAATTTAGGTACACTCAAAGCCAAAATATTTGAAAGCCAATTAACTTAAAAGTCTTTGGGAGCAAACAACCAAAGGGTCTAAACAGGTTAACCGAAATCATCTAAGGTCACTTATGCCTGAGGGGGATAACAACTTGTTCATGATATAGAAACGATAGACTTCGATAAAAAAATACAATATATCTAATAAAATATGTCAGTGACGAATCACTTCCTACTGGGCAGATTATATGCTAATATCCCACAAGCAGCAGCGAATGATAGCGACGCAATCACCAAGATTGCAATTGCATAAGTCCCTATGTTACCCAATATCACAATACAATGTACATGGATGTATTCAATTGTGTCAACGTTTCCGATTCCGCAGTGAGCTACAGTTGTAAATCTCCAACTTAGAAGAAGAGTTTGAAGATACCAAAGGGATAATCAGAATCAGTATATCGAAGACGAACAGACCACACAATGGCCAAACGAAAAAGTGATTAGCAGTTCCTGCTTCACTAGTGACACCCGTCGTGTTTATCTAGTTACAAACCCGGTGATAATTTATTATATTATATATTATCCCCGGCTTGAAAACAACTATAGCAACTTTTGATTGGCTAAAACCCCAGGTATAACAAAACCCTTATTCCCCGGTGTTGCTAGGCCATATTACCGGAGGTAACTAGCCATTAACCAATCAAATGTTGTTTTATTTTTCAAAAAGGGGATAATATGACGTCAAACCTCGCGACGTTTCACTCGAAAATCAAATTTAGTTAATTTTGGTTATATATTGAATTAAAAGCTGTTAATTTGATCAACTGAAGGGTTCTACCAAAGGTAGTGCCCTACACGTGTAAAACACTCGAAACTTTCATATTTTCTACTTATTCTTTCCAAAAATAAAGAAAACGTCACTGTTACGTGGCCGCCGGGATCCTAAATGTCTTATTTTTTACTATAGCCGGAGATAAATTCGCTATTTACGTTCCTATCCGTAGATATGGAGATTTTAGCACATGCGCCTCAGGATGTACTTGGCAATTTCAGGGTGTTAAAATATCCATATCTATGGATAGGAACGTAAATAACTTATAATACAGATCGTCAAGTGCAGACCAAAAACAAAAATAAGCTCATTTACTTTTCACCATCTATAAGGTTTTCCATGTTACTGATATTGACATTATCATTGGTAAAGTCTCTTGTATGATTTTTAGACTGTATGTCTGTTTTTACCAACTCTCTTCCAACGTTTGTTCTTGAACCTGAAACATATAGGTGTAGAAACACATAATTTGCTTATTTTATCGCTCTGTAGCTTAGTCCATATAAATATCTCATATGACAAAGGATATTTTCCCTTTTTACGTGATTCTTTCCTCTATCACAGACAAGACCTTTATCGGATTGACTATGTATATGAATAACACGGCGGATTTCTTATATGAAGCAGGAACTGCTTACCCTTCGCGAGCACCTGAGTTCACCCCGGTTTTAGGTGGAGGTCCGTGTTGCACATCATTTTAATTTTCTGTGTTGGTTTGCGTTTTTGTGTTTTGTTTGTCTTCGTCCTGCGTCTTGTGTGCCGAATTTGCCAGAGTTTCCAGATTCTCCAGTCTTAATTACGCCTTCGGTTTGCTTAGTCAGCACTGTATATATAGATAATGTAATAGGTGCAGTTATCAATTTAATCAGAAATTAAACACAATTCTATAAACTGTTGTCATGCTATAATAAATATTTATTTCCAACAAAGCGATGACATTTTTTCTGGCTATTCATTTCTTTAGATGTGTAGTATTAATGTTTTGGTATTGTATTTTTTCTTTCATTTTATTGATGATCAATGTGTTTAATGTTTCTGTCTTAAGAGTAACAGTCTTTCATCAGCATATTCAACCTTCTTAGCTATAAGCCTGATAAATGTGAACATTCACTATCTACCTGTTTATGCTAAATGCTTATATGTCATAGGTAGTTGTTTATTTCGTACAGAAATCATAGCACGTGTGAATTTCTTAATTACATTATTACACTTTATCTATACTTACCTGCTAAGGGCACTTTTTGTAGAAGGACGTCAACATCTGTAACACCAAATTGTTCCTCTTTCACAAAACCAGGACGGTCCTTTTTATATTTGTCTTCAATATTGACAATAAAATTTGCCTTTAATGCAACACTAAATTGTGCAACTTGGAATCTGCCATAGAAATGTTTTTGCAAAGAACATTCTGACGAACCAACATGAGACCATGCTTCACCACTCCCATTTCTGCCGAATGCTCGTGTTTGGCAGCTCTCAATGGATGGTTGTAACGTTGCTTATATGAAAGAAATATAATAAGTGTGTATTAAGGGACATGCAGTAATAAGCAATGTTAGTTTCTTCTCTGTTTGAGGATTTGATAATTAACGACAGAGAGGAAGCATACTGCAGTAAGTAAAGCGAGGTTGTAGAGTAAAGGCCGGCTAAGGACCATTCCAGAACCTCCTACTACAGGAACTTCTCACGTATAGTTTTTCTTATAGGCTCCATTTAATTCTATGAGATGTGGAATAGGATGGTATGGATTGCTTAATATATATCTTATGCAATTAATGCATATCACAAATCACAATTAATTAAGGCTTTCAAGGTCATATGTGTTTGTAGATCGTTGTTTGTCCTTTTGTACGTTTTCTTTAAATATACACTTACGTTGACATCGTGCATATGTAGAGTTGTTTTTCACTGTACGGAATCCTTGCATACAGTTGCAGCTGGAAGTAAAATCATCCGGACAGTTCCCTGGCCAGCACCATCGATCAACCCAAGAACAAGCTTCTTGAAAATAATGTAGACTAATATAAATACACATTATCAAATCATTGAGTGAGTGAGTGAGTGAGTGAGTGAGTGAGTGAGTGAGTGAGTGAGTGAGTGAGTGAGTGAGTGAGTGAGTGAGTTTAAGCACCAAATGAGCCATTTGACAGCTATGTCATGACAAGAAGAAGTTACATTTCGATGAGATGACGATGATTTCCGCTTTGTTCGAGACCAACACGCTTAGCTGGATTTTTTGTGCCAGCTCACTGAAACAACATTACGCGGGTAGATATGTTGTTCCACTCGGATACATTGTTCTGAATCTGAGCTAACCAATCTTTGTTCTTACTCATTAATACTGCGTACTTATCGGAGAAACAGCAACTACCAATTTCATAGTCTTTGATTTCACCCGTCCGAGGCCCGAACCCATGCTCTATCAAATCCTAGACGAGTATGCTAAGCATTACACCACCGATGGGGTGTTCAAAGCATTAATGCATACCTTTGACGTCATTGATTTCACAATAAACAATCGTTTTCAATATCATAATCAATAAATGCGTTTTGCGCGTTATTATTTACAATATAAATTATATTTTCAGGTATACTGATGATGCTGTCAATAAATCATCCAAACTTTGTTAATTTGATTTCATATCCCAGAAATACTTGGCTTTGAGCGAACCTGGTGAAGATTATTCAAATAACGCATAGTACTCTGTTAATTAGATATATACACTTTTAGGAAAAAAAACAGGAGAAACAGGTCCCTTTTCCCTTATTTCTTGACATTTGACAGCAATGGTTAACTTCCCACCAGAATCTATGACAAAAGAAACAACTTTTGACATTATGCATTTTCCACACCTTGATAGTACCAACAGCTTGAACTATATATATAGTTCAAATTACTTACCATGACATCGTTGTTGCTTTATTTTGTACAATAATTTATCGGAACATTTTGTACACCATTTATTGTATGTTGAGTCACATTCGAGTTCTTTACAATGTGGCAGTGATAATATACTACAATCTACATCAAAATACATCATTGATTAAAACAAATTGAATTATGCAAAACGAAATATGAAGAGAAAGTAGAAAAAACTTGATGATTCTACTACAACTTATAAAAGACTGTAAAAAATACAAACCAGGATGACTGCTTGAAATGACATATTCCAATGCAATTATTGTGCAAATGTTTTTTTTTTATTACTATGTTGAATTCTTGAAATCAAGTAATATGACAGAAAATAAAGACATCAACTACATGTAAATTTTTTATTTTATTTTTATTTTAGATTTTATTTGAAATTGAGGCGTGAATAATGCGAAATAACATGATTAACAATATTTCACAGCATTTTAGTCTTTTAGCAATTCTTTAACCTTTTATTAATGTTATTTGAAATAGCTTTGTCTCGTTTTAGAATAGAAATAACAGTATTGTGTTTGAAGAGTCGGCGGCAATTGGGAATTTGATGTTTGTAAATGTCCGTTTTCATGTCTCCGCTTCTCGTCACCCAGTAAAGCTGCATTTGCGATCGTCAAATCACTATATACTCCGTTAACTCTTCGCATACAATACATATATTCCTTGAATTTACACAAATTATGAAATGACAGAGTTTTCAAATTTGAATAATCACATTGTGCTACATATAATGGTAAGGAAGACAGATTTCGAACGATTTTTTTTTTGCAGTTTGAGACTCTCGAGGGTAAAAAAGGCAAACATGTGTTGACAAAAAGTAAAATCAAGCAATTACTCTGGTAACATATAATCGAAATATAATAAATACATGGAAAATACAGCGGAAACCAACTTATCAAAATACACGTGACGTATATGAGGTGTGATTAAGCATCAAATAATTTGCAGAAGTGTCTTTCCATTTGTTATCTAAAATGTTCGTCATTGTAAAGATATTTGTATATTGTCATGATCTTAAAAGACTGTTGATTGTGTTAATCTAAATGTTCACGTGACGAAATTTATCTTTTTTCTGTGCTTTTCGTGTTCACGGAATGTGTTTTTTTAAGCTGGCTTCCAGTTTTCTTCAAATTCACTGATGTAGTTTTCTTGACATATATGACATGTGATATTTATATTTAATTTTCGGATTTGCATATCAAATTTAATTAATAGTTGATCATAGTTCAATTAACCCAGCCCTTATTATTACCTATACACACAATTATGTCATTCATTTGGTTGTTACAGATTATCTGGCCACAAATGATTAAATATGACAAAACATAATCTACCAATAAATATAATATCGAATGATTAGTTCGACAAAAAATGACATAATTAATAGCGGTAGAAAAACCAAGCAATCTACAGAAACAGGTGACGTGAATTCTAAGCACTTCCCGGTTCTTTCCTCATCTATTACTGATCACGATATGTTCACCCTTCCGGAAAACCGCCGGTTTGTAATGGGGTTCAGGTTGCTCAGTCTTTATTTTTCTGTGCTTTGGTTTGTAGATCGTTGTTTGTCCTTTTTGTATTGTCTGCTCTTCTTCGATTCTGATTAAACCTTTGGTATCTTCAAACTATGCTTCTAGTAAAACATGTACCATTGAAAACGTTTATAAATTGTAAACTAATCAACGTTAATCCATGTATGTCCTAAATAAACAACAATAAATGTGATATAGAACAAGGACAGGCCATGATTGACCAGAATAAAATTCTGTTAAACTACGGTTTAAAATCGAGTCCGTTGACACAAATATAGATCGTATAATCCACACAGGCCTTTCAAACTTACGACAATATACAAATGACCGCTAAATCATTTGTCGGTAATTTAATATTTACATCAGAATGTACCTCTATAGACAGACTGCCTCCAATTTGATCCACATTTCTCCCGTACATTACCCAATCACCCTTTGCTGCATTCTCCATCTGATACTTTTGGATAACTGCTTCTGTTTGGGTAATAGTCACCACAAAAACATGCGTTAGTATTCTGTGGAGAAAAAGTTAAATAGCATTGGAATCTGTTAAGACTTCATTACATTTACATCTCAGAAAATATCATGTTTAGTAAATATTTACATAGTATGGTGTGTTTCGTTGTAGTGCGATATTACAAAGCGTCCAGATGTTCTTGATTGATCCAGTCTTTTTCTTAGTCATTTGTGCATCAAATGTTCAAACAAGTACAAATGGTCATCATTGATAAATGGGCTGTGAAATTATAATAACTGTACTGTTGTAGAGCCACCCAGTATTTTAGTTTAAAAAAAAAAAATTAAGGATGAAGAAAGTGGAACCAGACGTGCTTTTTTGGTCATATTTCATGATTGATTAGATCACTGGTTACAATTTGAGTCATACTTGAAGCTGATTATGAAATCAAATTGTTGGTTATTCCAAGTGGGGAAAAGGCAATAACACGGACTTTTGAAACTACAAACAAGTATTATTTGGTTATTGTTTTCCAACATTTTTTCAGAATAGTAAGTCATATTTTTTTCAGAACTTTTGAATGAATGTATGTATAGACGTCATCGCGCACATTTCCTCAGTAGCGAGTATAACCACCACGTTTACGCCCATGTTCCCACACTCGCCTCTTCATTCCATGAACTAGGAGACGAAACTTCTATTGTGGGATTCGTCGCTATTATTCCGGAATAGCGTTTGTTAAATCAGGGATATTTTGACATTTTGAATTATGTTGGTTTTTACTGCCTGAGTTGTCTTACAATGCGAGCTCTGGCGTTATCGTCCATAAAGATGGTCATGTCAGCCAATGGATAATTTTCAAATGTTGTACACCGGGTGCGTTGAGCACATTGTCACAGTATACAACGTAAGAAGACATGTAATTCTAACTTACAATTAAAAAAAAGCACAATAGACATTTACACCACCGTCACCGAACGCTGTTGTACCCATCATGTTCCCTTCATGTATTTATATGCGCCAGACTCGAACGCGGTCATCCATATGGCGCATTAAAAATCGACTTCAAGCGTCGGACCAATGAACTAGTTTTCAATTACGAATATTCCGACGGAGATTGTAACGTGACCAATTATATCGGTCCCTTTCATGACGTAATGACAGTTGCGATCGGTTTATGGGTCGTCTTGTGTACAGGTGATGCTCATTGAGCCGTCTGTTAATAAGAGATTATTACATTACATTTTCCATATTGGCCCTGATATCAGCCCGAGACTCCCATATCAAGCCCGACAGCGAAGCTGGAGGGCTGATACCAGGAACGATATGGAAAATTTCATCATAATATATTTATCACATATTAATAGGTTATTATACAGTGCTATGTACAATGGAAATATATTGTACGAGTCTGTATTGTATTGAACACCCGTATTGGACGAAACGGCGCAGGCGTGCAGTCCAATGCGGGTTTTAAATACAATACAGACGAGTACAATATATTTCCATATTGTACATACCACTGTATAATGACCTATTTATTATACAGCTGAAATGATCAATACTATAACAACAATTTTATGTTTAACTTTTAATACAGTCTAAATAGAACAACTGCACAACAGTATTTCGATAGGAACATATTTCTGTATCAATACAGATCTCGTAAGCTCTAACAATGAATTAAAAACAGCAAAATAACTGATCAACAATTATTCTAAACAACTTTCTTTTTTCCCCTCAAACTGTTAAATATCAAACAAGTTAATTTGGTTGTAGATTAATGTTAACATTGAATGTTCCACCATTTATACAAGCTCAAGAAAACAGACGACAACAATCAACGAGTTATTTCCCTTACATAATGTACAATGCGAAAAAAATACGGACTAATCAGGACGTCCAATATGGAAAAAATACGGCTTCCGGTTGTACAATACGGGAAAAATAATGTACGGTCACATGTTTTAAATGGGTGTTTTTGTTTAGATTAAAATTATAGCTGTATAATAAACACTTTTGTATGGCAGAAAAGATCTTTGAACTGACAAATTGCGAAAATAAATCCTTAACAGAGTTGCCTTTGTTCAACTTGCAAATAATTTTGTTTCGAGTTTTGTACAATGACGTTAAAAAGTGTTTGTAAAATCTACCTAAGACGTTTACATTTGAATGGAAATTCCTATTCAAGACGACGTATACATTTGTCGTATGATTTGAGCGTAAATTATTCCGTTTCAAGTTATTTAAACTTTATTCCAATATTTTGAAACGTGTTAATTTGATTGAAATACGATTTTACCATCTTTCCTTGTACTTTGACATATTTTCTTTGAGACCAAGTTGCAGATACCAGAAGTTAAATTCGGGGTCAAAACGGATATTGAGGGCCAATACGGATATTTGAGGGCCAATATGGATAATTGAGGGCAAATACGGATATTTGCACGGAGAGCAAATAACCAGCACTGACTTCTAGCTATTATTGGACATGCAAAAACGAACAAATTGCAACAAAATATGTGATAATAGTCCTTATAGAAACATGGCCCCCGAAATTCAATTAATCTCGAAAACGAGCTGATGTAGTAAAATTATTTCTCCTGTCACACCGAGCTATTAGCCTATACTCTCTAGGTGTAGTTATGCGGGATATCATCAATCAAACGCTGCATAAGACAATCAATTACAAAATAGTGTACACCCATTTGCCCTGCTATCCTTCTATTCCTAAAACCTGTCTGTGACATGGGTAGAGCTTGTCACCACTCTGCTAAAGTTAATTTTCGCTTAACCATAAGTTAGCGATAAAACACTATATACGAAAAACTCTACAAACTCAACTTGCCAACACACTTTGTGTAATTAGGTATGACACCAACTGTAAATCGGTTTTTATCAAAAATGACTTTACCAATCGATGACGTGCTATACATTTAATTAAAACTTAAGTGTACAGATATAATTACAGCAATCCCATTTTAAAAATGTTACTTTTCTAAAACAGATATTAATCAAATAAATCAAGTGGCGCTTAAATTTTGTCGAAGTGTATAATGTTATAAAACTGCATAGTGAAGATTTTCAACAGGACAGGAAAGTATTAATTGTTTTCTTTCGGAAAGTGAAATGGCGTCACATTTTTTGCAAATGCAGACAATCGGTGGTGACTCTCTACAAATCAAGCACCAAATACATCTTCATGGAAAATAGTAAGGTATTAATATCAATCGATAACGGTATTTTAACATCCAAAAATGGCATATATTTAACGTCGCTAAACAAAGCCTTATTTTGCGGTTTGCGAACTTAACCGAAAGTGATTAAATAGCAATATAGCCAAGTTTGTGGTTCTTGAGAACGACATTCATAGCAGGAGATTCTTATATCAGACGTTTAACATAAGTCTAAAATGAGATTGTAATCATATTTAGCTATATCCTAGAGTATTGCAATCATTGTAAGCATATTATGTTATATGATACTAGAAATTCCAGCCTTTTCGAAATGCATCTTCAAACTTTCGTCAAACTGGTTAGTCAATTTATCAATTGTTTACACCTATCTGTACATTGAAGATGAAGAATATCTAACAAATGTTCTAAGCTAACCTGCACTCCACTATATACAGAATGACGAGTTCTACAGTCGCTAATACACATGTCAACTGTCATCGCATTAGAATCTGTGCGTTGGTCGTCAAACATTCTATTTTCATCATCCTTGAAGCAACCGATATATGATGCTAAATACAAACAGAAAGTAACATTATCGTGTTTAATACAAACAAATGTGATACAACATGGGATATTTATACACAATATTCACAATGTATAATTATTCATATTGGAAGCATAAAAATGTTGAACCTAATTTAATTATTGACTTTTTTCCAATCTCAAAATTTCACTTGGAAATAGCAAATAACAAAGAACAACATGAGCTCCCTACAAAACAAATGAAAGTGAAAATGATTCGACCATCGCTGTAGACACAAATCATAGTTGACATCACAACAATGAACTCAAAACGTGAAGACATATAATATGACAAAATGATCAACACGAAACCCTCTAATGCAAGTAAATAATGGAGGCGAACTCAGGTGCTTCGGAAAGGTAAGCAATTACTGCTCCATATGTGGCACCAATCGAGCTCCTTTTGTTACAAACCCGATGATAAGTCATGAATGAGGAAAGGGCTGTGTTGCGATTACGACAAACGGAACATATCCGTGGTTATTTGTACCATAAATACTCCGTAACGGTTAACCAATTAATGGTGGCGAATGTAAAACTTTCGAAGTGATGACGTCACATTAATCACTAGCCTAGGAACCCTTGCTTCAGTTGCTTCCTTGTTAGTAACAACCCTTTAAGAGGAAAAAATGATAGGAGCTATTAGCTTTGGAGCATCGAATCAACTGAGAAATATATATATCATATGCACGTGCTGCAGGAATGTTGCTACATATGAATGGAAATTTTTAGTGGGTTCGTGTTACTCTATCTTTAGTTTTATATGTTTGGTTTGTCGATCATTGTTTGTCTTTTTGTGCTTTTTCTTTTGGCCATTGCGTTGTCTGTTCTTCGATATACGGTTTCTGATTGCCCCTTTGGTATCTTCAAACTCTTCTCACAATGGGAAAATTGAAATAATCTTTTTTGTTGTTAAGTTTAATTCCGGACTGGACAGCACTGCCAATTTCGAAGATACGTCCAAGTATAAAGCATTCCTTGGTGTATCTGTGATAGCCTTTATTTCAAGCTCAGTCGGATAGATGTGATCAACAAAATTAGAACTATGTAGTGAAATGAAATCATCCACATAGCGGAATGTGCTATTTAAGGATCGACTATCTTGTTTTCGTTTTTCTGGAGAAGCCCTTGTATGAAACCTGTCCCGTACGAATAAAGGACCAAATCTGCGAGAATGCGAGCATGATTGGTACCCATAAGAATGTCGATTGTCTGTTGAAAAACACATCCACCAAACATAACAAATATGTTGTCAATCGAATACTCGAACATTTTGCTGATAACAGTTTCAGAGAACTTTTTGGTACAATCAGATTTGTCCTTTCCTAAGTTTCATTCAAGCTGACCTATGAGTCATTTACGAGGAACTGGCTTAAGCAATTGTGGGCTACCGAAGATGTACAGATATTAGATATATAACCCTCTCGTATCTATTTATGTAACTAGAAAAACCACTAATTGCAGTATAAATTGTTTCCTTATATGAAATGTCAGAATCTATTCTCCTTTTCTAGGTTGGATTCTATTAAATGGTTAAGAATTACTTCATCTATTTGTTGTCCAATGTAATAACATACATCTGTTTCTCTTTGGTTATGTGTTTGGCAGAGATGTGACCCATAGTGGTACATTGGTTCATTTTCAACCATACTTTGTAAACATCGTGTTTTCAATATAGACAAGCGGTTAATAGTAATAATCAAAAGTAGCTTTGGGTGTTTGAAACACTCTTTATAAAGTGAACGTGTCTGTAGTTTTGGGTTAGTTTCTTGTATCAAGGTGTAGCGGTTGTATATAATGACTTTTGGATAGGATCCGCTAGAATGTTTATGAAATGTTCGTTGATTAAAGAAAAGGTTATCTTCATCATACGTCTTTTTGTTGACGCCAATCTATCGAATGACTATATTTATAATTTGTGATGCCAATTGGGACACACTTTAACATCAAAGTGATATTAAAGGCAACACAATATGTTTGCAGTAAAATGTTAGTGTAAATATTGAAAACATACAAGAAATACGGTGCATCTCTGTCGAGAATAGTGCTATAATCGATGTATTGTGTATGTAACCCGTCCCCCAGTGTCACAATGTAGGCATGAATGATTGAATGGATGATTGTTGTTCACAGCCAACACAGCAATGTTGTTAGCTATATCATGGAGAGAACAAGCTAATTTTCAATGAGATGATGGTGAAGTCCACTTTGTACAATACAAACACGCTTTGTGTGATTTTAATAGTTCCACCTCACTTAGACAACCAGTCTTTATCCTTTCTCCTTAATGCTACGTGCTTAGCGGATAAGCAAACACAATTGCATAGTCTTTGATTTGACCCGATAGAGTCGAGCACGCTAACCACTACACCACCGATGCAGGTTGAGCGAGTATTGCTATTATGTTTGTATTCTGATGACGTAATATGTGTGAAGATGTAAGCTGGAGTATGCATGCATTATACAATATATATCAAATCTTTATGAACCTATCTGTCCCTTTATTCAAAAGAAAATACAAGTATAAACGACGGAACAATTGTTTAAAAACGATTACATTTGTGATTACATATGTCATTGGAGCATAAGCTTGATTTAGAAAGCAGTAGTTGAAATGTGGTTAATGTTTGCTTGTTGTTATTTTATCTAAGTTATAGTTACCTGTCCTTGCTTTTACAAACTGTATATAGATTCCTGAAATATAATAGTGACTGTTATAAGTATGGCTTACGTGAATTAGTAATAAAAATATGTTTATTTATTGAGACGTAATTTAATACGTACAAATACAGCATTCAGAAAAAATATCGTCTATTTATAAGATCCCCGAGTGAACCCCGAAGATAGAAATAGTAGTTGCTGTGGGGATATAACCCTCTCAAAGGATGCGTTCGCTAGTTGTACGGGACCAAATAGACAATTCGCCATCGATATAAATGTGTGCCAGAATATCTTGCTCCTTTGAAAGTAAAGACAATTACTGCAGCTAATAGTTACTCTGATGCATAAACGTCAATTTCATTTTACGTATCAATTAAACATTACGTGTAAATAAATTCTATGTACCTGTCAAGTACATTTAAGTGTTATGTTTTAATTGGCACTTGAATTTAAGTATGATTTGTCTACCCCAGTCCAGATTGTTCATAGTCTTTTACAAGGCAAAATTCTAACCCTTTGGAAGTCAATAATATGCTCTTTTTCATATGGCTATATGAGGTTTATCCATAGGTCCGGTCCATCCCGGTACAATCATTTTACCTGCATGATATATATATCTTTTTATAAGGCTGTTCTCGTATTTGAGATATTGTTAAAATACTTCAAATAATAATAAAACTAGGAATCAATCATTAAGAATATTTTTGTCGTGTGTAATATTAACGACAAATAACAAATAACAAAGCATCACAATTCTAAGGATACAGAATTAATGAACTGTTTCTTCAAAATAAAATAGGTTGTATCATTCTTTTAGATGGTAATCATGTTACACATGGATAAGACAAAATCACCCAGAAATATTTATATACTATTAACACTCACAATACATGTATTTGGCTAATCGTCCCGATTGTGTAGTCCTTGAGCGTTGATTATCTTTGAATCTATTCCGCTTTTATCAATTTAAAGACAATAAAATTGTTGCTACTCAACTAAGCAATCAGTATTATCAAGAAAAAGAGCAAAGAATGGTTGGCTCGGAGTCAGGATCTACCATGCGAACCGGATTTGTTTAGACGAACTGTAGTCAATAATCAAATGGTTTACTATTACTGCGTTCATAAGTCTACCGAATGCACCCTGTATATCGCAGCATATGGTAATTGCGTGATAAAATCATTGTAGGATAATCACTGCCGTATGGATTGATATTGGTACCTTTTACAGTATGCAAAAGAATTTTAGTATGTTTATATATATAGTTACAACATAAACCGTTTAATTTATTTACAATATTATTTAAAGGCATACGATCTCTCAGAATTGATTTTTGTTTATATTAAAAGTTGCCAATATTCGATGTTTTATACTAATAAAATGTTCTGAACAAGAGGCCAGGTTTAAAAAAAAATATGCTATAATGTCGTAATTAGTGAAAAGAATTCGAATGCCTCTTGGTAAAATGGCCATTGACACCTAATTATAAGTCGACTGATTTTCCGAAGTTTGCCCGACGCTGATAACTGTTATAAATAACGAGGAAGCATGTTTTTCATGTAAATTCGTTATAATTAATATAATATAAGAAATATATATAATTCAAATTCAAATTCAAATATTTTATTGATTTAAAATGCAATAAAGGACTGTCATCAACATGTATGAAGTTAGATCTGGGGTAATCAGTTAATATTATAAACATACTGCCCTTGGATGAAGGTGTTAGGGTATATTAACACACGAGGGAAAAAATATCACCCGAGACGAAGTCGAGGGTGATAATGTTTTCACAGAGTGTGTTAATCATCCTAACACCTTCATCCAAGGGCAGTATGTTTTTTATTATACTGAATGCCTAATAATTTAAGTGTGCATTATGTTATTGGGACAATTGTTAAAAAAATAAAAAGTCATAAATTAAGATAGTTTACTTATATTAACAACAAAACATCAAATTTAGCAAGATAATAACAAAATGTTTATAACAATTAATGTAAAATGATAATAGTATATTTTGATAAATATTATCACATGTTTGCTTCTATATTCTGACTATTGCATAAATAATTTTCAAGCCAATGTATTCTATCTCATTTTGAAAAAAAATGAAAATTTACAGTGCAGTTGTTGTTTGAAATGTTTGGCGTTAAATTTTAAAACCGTTCAATACTTATAATTCTTAAATTCAATATTGTAAATGAAAATATATCATTCTTGCATATTCATGATAAAAAAATCGCACGAATTAAAATTTCGCGAAATGTTGTTGACGAATTTGGAACATTAACAACATGACGTCATATGAAGACTTCCAGTTTAAAACGTAAAGATCAGGCGTCATTTGGCTTCGTGGACGTTTCAATTTATTTCATTAATTCTGAGATATTATCCGCCGTAATGTCAACAAACGCCATGACGAGTGTTTGACGGTTTGTTGTCCTCTGGTGATAACGGAAATGATGCGGAAATAAGAATCGGTAAACCTCGTCCGGAGCGGGTGTTAATTTGTCTGGATCGGCAAACTTCGGGCACAGCGGGTGTTAATTTTAGGCATTAACACCCGTTGCTAATATTATCACATGTTGCTAGGGATGGGCGGGGCTAATGACAGGTTAGTGAAAATTAACAAATGCCACTTGTCCAATGAAATGAATGGATAATGTAAGAAATTTGTATAAAGTATATAATAATATATATTATTATACTTCGTGTAAGTTTTTGTAGTGATATGTGGTACTGTAATATTTTGGCATATTACCTGGGTAATATTTTGGCATATTACCTGGACAATTAGACACCCAGTATAATAATGCTAATAATGTGGTCTTGTCCAGGTAATATGCCAAAATATTACCCAGGTCTGAGAGACATATCACCCTCTCCTTCGGGTCGGGTAATATGTCTCTCAGACCTGGGTAATATTTTGGAATATTACCTGGTCTTATTTTGGCATATTACCTGGACAACACCACATTATTATATCAATGGCATTTAGTAAGAATGACATTTAAAATCGGAAATACGTAATGTAATCAATAAAAACAAATCCAAACTCTGCAACGGGGCCCGGTAATGGGGACATTTTAAACAAATTGATTTGCATATTATTGACAACACTTGAGTTGTCTTGATCATAGTTTTTTCGAGAAAAAAATTACATGAAGTTCATTATTTTATTCTCTAATTTAAAAGAGATATCACCTAGCGTTTTCTCCTGAAATTTTGTTTCCAAAAAACTACCATGCAATTCTACTGTCAAACTACGATTCGGTCGTAAAAAAAGATACTAAATTATGCTTACCGTATACGTGTTGAAAAATGGAGTAGATCGGTATAACCCTTTTTTATAATTTTTACACAAAGCTTGCTAAATCCTCATTTTTGTGTCGTTTTCGTGTAGAATCCGTCAATATTCTTGTTTACAAGTGTCATGTGCTTTTCCTTCCGCAAACAATTTCGCACCTGCGCAAACGCTTTACCGAATAGGTTCACTTTGTAGGTCACGGAATATATGAATATTATGCGTGTAAACACTGAATGTTTTACTGGATGTAAGAGAATCAAACATCGACGTGTTTCCTTCGTTCTAGGCTATTTACGAATGATATTATGAAAAAATTCAACTGCAATTAGTATAAAACATCGAATAATGGCAACCTTAAATTTAAGAAAAATAAATTATGTGAGATTGTATGCCTTTAAGTCTTCGTTCTATACTTCAGAACGTTTAGAAAAATCATTCTCTCTCTTTGAATTTTTTATAATTTGTAGACTATTGTACGTTGGCATGAAAACAAATTAACAAATTGTCATTTATAAAAGATAGGTACATTGTATAATATGAAACGACTGGATATATACCAGATCATAGAAATTTATGGCGAGGTGAGTATCTGGAATAACCTTCATCAGGTACTCTCAAAACCAAATATCGAATAGCCAAATAATATGTGTTTGTGAGCAATAAACCAAACAAGCCTAAACAGGATAGCCAACATTCTGCCTGAGGGAGGAGAACCTTAGTTTTAATAATAATTATATTTTTAGGGACTGAAAATAATGAAACCTAAGCCAATATAATTTATATTCTATTTAAACTGTCAAATTATAATGTCTTGATAAATAAGATAAAAATGTATTTGCATAAGAGTGTATGTTTAAGCCAAGTATATGTATTTACTTACCTAAATAAAGTGTCAAAATGACATATGGTTTGTGAATCATACTTTCTATCTGGAAAATATGTAAACGTAATATTAGACAAATGCAACAAAGCACAAGTGAAATGCCAATATATTCCAAACCTACGAAATAATATAGATGTAATTAATATGTAGACTATCACCTATCACATTGGATTTTCTTGTCTATCGTTAATGACACATTTTGATACTGAAAGATTAGGATGAAATTTTGACTTATCACCGGGTATGCAACCGGAGTTACACGATGGGTGCTGCTATGGCAGCAGGAACTCCCTACACTTCTGGAGCACCTGAATTTATCCCTCGTTTTCAATATTGCTCAATCTTTGGTTTTCTATATAGTATTTTCAGTTCATTGTTTATCCCTTGTAGTTTAGCCATTATATTGTATAACCTTCCTAAGGTTTCTGATTACCACTATGGTATCTTCAAAATGTCCTTACGACAAAAGAGACGATTTCAACTATGAATGTTTCAGATTTATTCCAGCATCACTTGCATGTAGAGTATACATTACTCATTTGATAAATAGTCCAGAGTTTATGACTCCTTTCAAAATTTCATTGAAAGAGGGTTGCAGCCAAACTGAAAGATGCATAACCAATGGCTCTTAGTGGTTAATTTGAAGTCCTTATTTTACCATTTCAATAGGTTTACCTTCGTTATCATTACATGGTCACCCACTACAGAATATCTGTATCACAGATGACTATAGCTATATATGTTCCGTATCGTAATCACAACCTGACCCTTCTTTCCCCGTTCATGAATTGTAATCGGATCTTAACCCGAGCAATATGACCGTTTACATTGGATAAATAAGAGCTATTTATTCTTTACTTTACTGTGGGTCTAATTATATATATATATATGTGTGTGTGTGTGTGTGTGTGTGTGTGTGTGTGTGTTGGATAGTCTCTCATGTTAATTTACATCAATACCTTTTCTGACTATAAATGTTTCCTTTACTTGAATTTATGTCAAAGTGTAATGTTGGATAGTCTCTCATGTTAATTTACATCAATATCTTTTCCTACTTCAAACTGTTAATTTACTTGAATTTACTGTTTCTTTAGTATAGTTTATGCACAATTGTAATGCTGGATAGTATCTCATGTTAATTTACATCAATATCTTTTCTTACAACCAAATTGTTCCTTTACTTTGATGTGTGTCTATGTGCAATGTTTGATAGTATCTCATGTTAATTTGTATCAATATCCTTTCTTACAGCAAGCTGTTCCTTTACCTCAATGTGTGTCTACTTATAAAGTTGGATAGTCTCTCATGTTCAATTACATCAATATCATTTTTTTACGACAAGTTGCTACTTTACTTTAATTTGTGTATAATTTGACTGTCCTTATTAGTACATTTTTTTAAATATATACCTTTTTGCTTGGTAACAGTAGACAATATGCTAACTTGAATTTCGATTTGAGTGATAATTATTTCAAATGTACTACCATACTATTTTGAATCGGAATGTATGTGATCATAATAACAACTTATTTATTATTATGCTATAATATGGATGAAAAAAAGACAGTTCAACACTTAGTTTTAAATCAAGAGTACATTATTATATTGGTGTAATATAGCCCAAGGCGACATGAGGTGTACACAAAAAAAAAATAGAGCGGCCCTTTTAGTATTTAGTATTGTATGTGACAGATCGGTGGATTTCTGCGAGTACTCCAGTTTCCTCCACTAACAAAACTGACCGACACGATATAACTGAAATATTGTTGAAAGTGGCGTTAAACACCATAACTCTAAACCCTATAAATAAAGATTTAAATAAAATATTTACCTTAACTTAGTAGCCAGTCTATGTCAGCGTCTTTTTAATATTATGTGTAATATTTAAAATCTCTTTTAATTCCCAATTGTCATCCAACAAAAGAAAAAGAATATGGTTTTTCCTGTCATGCGTTATGTCGCCTACTACTCACGAAGACAACATTTTTATATATCGATTATGGTTTTTGATATTAAGCTAAAAACGATAAAGGTCAATGTCCCTTTGAACATTTTAAAAGTTCACAGATATTGATGACTTGCCGTTTTTGAGTTTTGACCAATGATATCTGTTGGGGTCATATCAACAACGCAGACATCGTATTATTGCAGTCAAATCGTAAATAAAGTTTCGGAATCATAGCCAAGCATTTAAATTGATGATTTGTGTGGAATTATTGAAAGGTCTTTGGGAGCAAGAAAACCAAGAGGCCTAAATGTGGCATATCGATTGGTCTTTTAAGCTGCCATTGTACAAGAAAAACATACCTGTACAACTTTATAAAATGGCTTCTAAAATGCTATCCCGATCTTTTAATTTCACGTTCCGCTATATTTATAATGTACGTCACTAAATAATTATAGTTTGCCGATTTTTTTATCGCTTCTGTCCCATTGAGCTTGAAATATAGAATAACATAGGTCCTTTCCTCGTTCATGACTTATCACCGAGGTTTTAACTAGATTAAAATGACTAGTGCCACAAAAGTTTACCCTTCCGGGGCACCTGGATTCGATCCCAGTTTTTAGTGGGTTCGTGTTACTCGACCTTTAGTTTTATGTGTATGTTTTGTAGATCGTTGTTGTCCTTTTGTACTTTTTTCTTTTGGCCATTATGTTGTCTGTTTTTCTTCGATATATGGATTCTGATTACCCCTTAGGTTTCATCAAACCCTTTATACAGTTACGCCTGCTTCATACCATACTCTTTCACCTCGACATTGACAATGATGGCCGCTTAAAGACGAGACTTTACGACAAAAGAAATGATTTCAACATTTCCATTGTGTATTTTCCATTGATATGTAGGTGTTGGGGCCGTCGTGATCGTGAACATATGATAGTTGGATTTATAACTATCTATGCAATCAGTGCCTATCACCACTAACGTTGTGAGTTCGAATCCCGCCCAGGCAAGGTGAACTCGATACAACATTATATGATAAATTTTGTCAGTGAGTTGCGGTAGGTCGATTGTTTTCTCGTGGTACTCCGTTTTCCTCCACCAATAAAACTGACTGTCAGGATATAACTGAAATATTGTTGAAAGTTGCATTGAACACCAAAACCTAACCCTAATCCAATATTAAAGATGTTTTTCACCTTACTGAGTTTTCATCTGTGGTGTTACAAGCTAAATGTTGTCAATATGGACTATTGTTGGCGTTACTACGTGCTTTCTTTGTTTTCAGGAATGACACAGAGAATGTGTAGGTCACCTTCCGGTATTTATGATAATCCTAAGTTATGGTATGTTTGAATATGTTAGCCATACTGTGATGGGCAGTTTTATTAGAAGAGATCAACGTAAACACAGAACTATTATAAATCTTTGACAAATCATTGACAAACTTTGTCACAAGTGAAGCAGGAACTGGTAACCCTTCTGGTACACCTGAGTAAAATTCCGCTTTTTAGTGGGGTTGATGTTGTTCAATATATAGTTGTATGTGCAGTGTTGTGTCGATAAGTGTGCTTGTGTTATCTTTTGTTCCGGTTTCTGATTATACATTTGGTATCATCCAACTCTTCCCTTACAAAGAGTTGCATTTAGTATACATCTCCTTGAACATGAATATAATCTAAATATCGATAAAAACTGCAAACCGCACAAGTCAGATCGATAGTGTCAATATCTTATATTGTTTTAGATATTTAAAAGATCAAAACAGAGACGTCAGAGATTAGGAAACTTCCTAGTACAAATGTCACGTAAAGTGATTAAGTGGAAAAAGGACACCTTAATCTACATACATTGATATATAGATAGATAAAGTTTAACAGTCTATTGGTGAAAATAATATTTACTGTCAATGTAATCCAATCATTTGTTAAGTGGGGTGCATATTTATTTTAAACAGATACGTTTTTATTAATCTAAGTAAGCAAGTATTTTACAGTGTCATTGAAGCAAAGCAAAGGTCCATATACTATGTTGAGGGTGACAAACCGGTCCATAAACTGCCATTTGGCCCGAAGTGCCATGAACTATTTGTTATATTATACTCAATGCATACAAATCTGTCAGACGACATGTTTTTGTTATTGTATATCTAAGACAAAAAACGAGTTCGGACAAAATCCTGAAGAAAACATTATATTGATCGGGACTGATCAATATACTAAAATATTGACCGGTCAATATACTAAAATCTTGAAGGGTTGCGCTAACAAAGACATATAGGGAAAATAGAAATAAAAACGTAAAGTATAATATTAAATGTTATTTGACTTCTCTTCTTCTATTGAAAGTTTAAAGATATCAAAGTGGTACCCAGAAACTGTAAGTCGAAGAAGGAGGACACTACAATAATCAAAACTTTATCTATTATATACTTGAATAAGTTATTTTTTGCTTTCTTTATCCGATGTTGATGTTTATTCTGGTTGTTCTCAAATTATATGATGCCTTTTATCTGATCTATAATGAAAACGACTATATCGAAATATAGTAACTGTCATCCGCAACCAAACCCTGGCCGTTTTACAAGGGAAGAATCCCTATATTAAATTTAGATTAAACATATTTTACTGCTAAATATTATAACAATTGGATTGGATACAAATTAAAACAATTTACAAGGGTCCACTCCACATAATAAATCATTACAATTGTACATGCGTAAGCAATAGTAAAATACAATATACAACATTATAAATAAATTGTTTGCAAAATGGAAAAAAGGAAATACAAAAAATACAAAGCAAAAAGCATAAAATTATATTATAAAAGCATTTATTTTGCGATATTTGTATCTGAAATGAAAGCTACGGGATTTAATTTTTAAAAGAAAAATGAGGGAGGGGGGGGGGGGGGCTGGGGTGATCATAAATGGGTAAAACGTTTTGTTTGTTTGATGTACAGTTGTACAGATTTGAAAATTTGAAAAGAATCCCTACGAGAGGAATCACCTCGACAAATACATAAGAATATGCTTTAGACTGCAATTTCCATGCGGGTCACCATGAGGGCTATAATTTACCTGATAACGGTACAGAACGCATCGAGCTTTAAATCTACAGGGACAACTAGTCACACTAGCACAAATAATTGTAAACAAGAATCTATAGCAGTGATTTTATCTATTAGCTTTCTGTGTAATGTTTTGTAGATCGTTGTTTGTCCTTTTTCGCTTGATCATTGTGTTGCCTCCCCTTCTTCGATTTGCGGCTTTTGATTATTTATTTGGCATCAGTAAACCTTTCTTATGAATTACTTGTTTTATGAACGTTATCTAATACGTCCTTCGTACATTGTTTGTAGTCGTGTTTGAAGAAACAAACATTAATGGAATTAACTTCTATGGAAGAATATGTTGCTTAAGAAAAGGAAATTCATCAACATTACAGAGAATCTAAGTTCGTTGTAAGGAGTGGTGTAGAATTTCACAAAAATATTTTGCATAAAGAGGGGACAGACAAAAACTATTTGTAAGTGAAAAGAGAAGAGCTATATATGAACCGTATAAATACATCTGTTTAATAAGCTATGTGGTTATTAAGTGTATTGCGAACTAGAAGAGATATTTAGGATGAGGAAATTCTTAATTTTAAAGACAGTATTCAGATATACAATTCCTTGTTTGATAAGAGAAATGGTATCTCTGAATACTCTCAACTTAATGCAGCTATACCAAATACATTTGTCTCCATACTAAAAAAAAATGTGGAAAAATATCCAGAAATAAAACTCGAAAAATAAAAAAAACTAGTTGATATGTTTCTTTTATCAAATTGTAATAATTGTATTAAAGCAAAAGATTTGAAACCGAAATATATACAGAAGATTCTCAATCCACATGTATTACCTAGAGTAAAAATAAAATTGGAAAATGAATATGATAACAACATAAACTGGAGAAAAATGTATACGAAGTATAATTCACCACTCCCCATATACACACCTTAACATACATGCACAGCCATTCACGGCATTGCCCCTTTGTCCAACAGCTGATACACGATCCAATAGTAATATTTTTGAATGAAATCTCGATTATATACTTGAACCTCTATAAAACAATTACATTAGAATAAATGACTGTGCTATATATAATACAAAACTGTATCAAAGGTTTTGAGCTTGAAATAAAGGATATCCCAGGTACAGATAGGCTTGCTTCATACTTTGACCTACACCTCGAAATCGACCGTGAGTGTCGGTTAAGAACGGAACTTTACGACAAAAGAAATGATTTCAATTTTCCAGCATCACCTGCATATGGAGTATATATCTCTCAGATGATGCAATATTCCAGAGCTTGTGGTTCCTATCAGGATGTCCTTGATAGAGGGTTGCTGCTAACACGGAAGCTACTGAACTAAGGGTTCCACTTGGTAAAGTTGAAGTAATCGCTTCGAAATATTACGGTCGCCACCATGACTTGGTTGACCGTTATGGAATACCTGTGTCACAAATGACCACAGATATGTTCCACTTGTCGTAAATAATTCCCGGTTCTTTCCTAATTCACGACTTATTACCGGGTTTGTAACTAGATTAACTCAACAGATGCCACTAATGGAGCAGGTACTGCTGCTTACACTTCCGGAGCACCTGAGTTCACTCCTGGTTTTTAGTGGTGTTACTCGATCTTTAATTTTATATGTATGCTTAATAGATCGTTGTTTTTCCTTTTGGCCATTGTGTTGTCTGTTCTTCTTCGATATGCGGATTCTGATTGCCCCTTTGGTATCTCCAAACTCTTCTTACAGTTGCTTTGGCCTTTTTAAATATCAGAACATTGTCGGAAAATATAAAATTATTTACACTTTCAGTGGAACAGGACAGAATTGCTCGTGAAAGACTCGCTTTTCTACTTGTGTCTAAAGCTCGTAAAAGTAAATTTTATGTTTTTCCACAATGTACATATATTGCCTAAATATCTAGACTTCTAAAATTAAACTGAATAGTGCTATAATTTTATATTTCAGGTGACAAATATGTTGTACTCCCTCGACTGGATTTAAACATGATACACTGCAGCCCCAATCGCTAAGCCTTATGTTTTGCCAATGTTTTGCGCCCTAGACCACTCGGCCTATATAGCTTCAATATGTGAAGTGCTACTTTGTCTCGTAATATAAATCTTCACACGTGTTTTAACGTGTATAGATTTATTTATTTAATTTCACACCAATCTAACTCAGCAATTTCAATATTTTGTATAGAATGCCGAAGAATCCATCAGACAGTCATAGGAGATAAAGCATATTATACAAACGTCTAAACAAGAGTGAGCCATGCAAGATATTTCCTCACTGGATTGTAAAGTCACTTGAAATACTAGGTTAATACCAAGAAGAGTTTGCAGATACCAAAGGGGTAACCAGAATCTGTACTAAATATTATAATAATAAAATACGTCTGAAATTTAACCTAACAGTGTTCGATTAAGATTTTTTAGTTGACAATGTTTTTGTTCTCCCTCGACCTGATTCTAACTCATACCATTGATCTTGCCCTAGCTACCAATCGTTTGTCATGAAGTATGCCTAGTTGTATCTGTGGTATCCTTTATTTCAGGTTCATTGGAATATATGCGTTCAACATAGTCACCAACATTGGCATTGCTCAGTGATAGGACATCGCAAAAATGTAGTACCGGCTAATTTGTTTTAGATTTTCATGAGAATCATCTGCATGAAGTCAACCTTATACAAATACAAGAGCAAGTCAACGAGAAGAAGAGCTTCTTGGTAGAATGAGAGTGTTCTAATTTTTCTCAGAGGTTATGCTTTGGCCCTTAATACTAGATTAACCCTATCACATTTTATTGAAGTGTCTGTATCAAGCATGTGTGTTGCAAAATTAAATGTTGGCATCGATTTACTTCTATTTTGTAACGGTTTTTTTATTGGACTTTGGAACTGTTCCGATGGTGTGGTATTTTGTTTCCATATTATTCAATTTTTGTTCAATAAATTGTGAGCTTTATCATAAAACATTTTCGTTATCAAACTCTTCTGTTATTTATTGCAAACTGTTTATTTAGTTGCTTACTGTATCTAAGTGGTAAATGAAGCAAATGTCGGGGGTAAATATTTTATCTACACAAAAAAAGAATAAAACACAAAGAGTCAGATATGTGATTGACAAACGATAGCAATTTCAATCTTGTACAAACAAATGCATTCTGTATCTTAAAACTTACTTTGTTTACATATAGATATACAATATACGCACATTGTCGGCAAATATGTAATTTATTTGCTTAAGCTTTACACACAGGTAGGAAAGGGAGTTTGTGGTGATCATTTCTGGCCTGTTTTACAGTCAGTGCAAATAAATTGACTGACAATGTACGTATGTTCTTTGTATCCTGTAATCTGGAACACTATTATTTCATGACATGTGGCCCAATATGCGACAGATATCAGCCGTTCCAGAACAGTTGGTCTTTATGTTAGTTACGATGGGAGATTTGGTTTTGCTGGTATTTTTGCTTTAGCTTTCTGGTTGTACCGTTGTAATTTATAAATAAAATTAGGGAGTCGTCTTGGTCATGATGGTATGGTAGTTGGATTTATAACTACCTCTGCAATCAGTGCCTATCACCACTGATAATGTGAGTGTCAATCTTGATCAGGGCGAGGTGTACAACAATATGTGATACAGTTTGTCAGTTACTTACCACAGGTAGATTGTTTTCTCCACCAATGAAACTGGCCGCCACGATATAACTGAAATATTGTTCAAAAATCTAATAGTAACATCGTAAAAACGGAGGAAATTTTTAGTGTGGTTTTTAAATTTGCAGATTTCTGCACAGTACTCAGCTGCTGACGCAGAAGCTACTTTTAGTGACTGCCGCTAGAGAACATTATATCTCCACTAAAAATTCACAAAGTATGAAAATAAATGGTCTACCTCTGTAAGAACGACTACAAAAATATGCGCCCTCTCGAATTCGTTTGCACAACATGTGGATTCCATTTATACGTATATACGAAAAACAAATACAACACCAGAATATTGAACGCTAGTGAAACAGGAATTGCTTACCCTTCCAGAGCAACTGAGTTCACCTCCGGTATTTAGTGGAATTCGTGTTGGTCGATATTTACTTTTCTGTCTTGTGCTTGTAGATCGTTGTTTCTCCTTTTCTCTTGACCATTGTGTTGTCTGTCCTTCTTCGATTTACGGATTATAATTACCCGTTTGGGATCTTCATACTCTCTGGACTGTCGTGGTTGTGATCGTATAGTAGTTGGATTTACAACTACATATGTAATCAATGTCTATCGACATTGCAGTTGTGAGCTCAAAGCCCGGTCAGGCGAGGTGTACTCGATACAACATTATGTGATAAAGTTTGTCGGTGACTTGCGACAGGTCGGTGGTTTTCTCTGGGTGCTACGGTTTCTTCCATCAATAAGACTGACCGCCTCGATATAAGTGAAATATAGTTGAAAGTGGCGCTAAGCACCATCAACCCAATCTTCAAGCGCTTCATTAAGCAATCCATATTTCTTTCATTTGACAATATTTTTATTTGCCTATGGAGTATGTATCCTAGCTGATACGACATTCCAAGAAAGCTACTTAATCAACATGTTCTAGCGGGGAAGTTTTTTTTTTCTTTTTGGTCATTATTACTTTATTTTAGACAGCAGTAACACGACATATGCAACCAGTAGAGCAGAAACAATATATCAATTTCAGATTATCATGTATCAATGTTTTGGTAATGATTAATACTATCCATGCAAGAAGCTATTAAGATGAAGTATTTTGTTTTCTTATTTTTGTAATATTTTGCATTTTCATACAACAAGTCTTTAAAATGATAATACTACTGAACCAAGGCTTCCTATTAGTTAAGTTGAAGTCATTACTTCGAAAGTTTTACAGTCATGCCACCATGACTAGGTTAATCGCTACGGAATATCCGTGTCACAAATAACCACGGATATGTTCCATTTATCGATCCTTTCCTCATTCATTACTTGTCACCGGGTTTGTAACTAGAGTAACACGACGGGTGCCACTAATGGAGCAGACAATACTTACCCTTCCCAGGCAACTGCGTTTAACCCCGGTTTTAGTGGGTTTCGTGTTGGCCGATCGTTACTTTTCTGTGGTGTGTTTTGTAGATCGTTGTTTGTACTTTTTTCTTTTGGCCATTGTGTTGTCTCTTATTCTTAGATTGACGTTTTATGATTACCCCTTTGGTATCTTTTTACTCTTCTAGTCTCTACATGGACTTTTAGCTTTTATATATAGGTGTTGCTTAAGACTTGTTATTTCCTTGGATTTCAAAAGGTAAGAATTCATGTAATCTATGCAAATTTGTTAAAAAATTAGTTTTTTTCCTCATTTAAGTTATGAAGTTGTTCCACCGAGATTTTGATACACATGTTAAATTAATTTATTTTAGCCAGTTTTACCGACAATATGAAAACAGAGACATAGAACACAGTGAAATACATGTCTGATGAAAACGAATGACGTAGCCAGTGTTGATTGACTGGAATGTTTTAGAGAAATTTGGGCTGGATTAGAAACGAAAGAGACATATAATATAACTAATCGTAGATTTTGAATATCAAAATAAGACCACGAGTGACTTAAGTACGCATAAGGATTAAACGAGTGGGCGGAACTTGTTCCGTCCACGAGTTTAATCGTTAATGCGTATTCGGTCACGAGTGGTCTTATTTTGATTTTCAAAATGTATGATTTAGTTATACTGTTTATTATATAGACTTTCAAAATTTCTTATATATTATTTCTTTTATTTATATATTTGATTGCACGCGTGTGAATCTACGTGCAATGATACTACAGGGTTCAGTTGGAAGGATCTGCCATCTTGAAAATGTGAAATCCTATTTTTCATATTTACAACAATGTACAAAAATAATTAAAATGCTTATCTTGAAAGCTTATTTTAGTTAAATTAAATCACAATTGAAGCGCATACGAAGCCAAATAGCGTCTAATCTTTACGTTTCAAACTGCAAGCCTTCATATGACGTCAATGACGTCATCTTGGTTATGTGCCAAAGTCATCAATAACATTTCGCGGAATTTTTTCAGCTTACAATGGTATGTGTATTAACCGTTGTACAACAAGAGACGTAACCACCACGCTTATAGTTTTGCAAAAGTAGTTCCGGCGGGAAAAAACTGATATTTCACATGTGAAATACCGGAATTTATTTCACGGATAAATCCCCATAATTCACACCTATCTATATAATAAATAATAATTTTCTTCTCAAACAATTATTGTCGTGGTCGTATGGTAATTGGACTTACAACCAGCTATGCAATCAGTGACTATCACCATTAAAGTTGCGAGTTCGGATCCAACTTATGGTGAGGTGTTATTGATACAACAGTATGTGATAAAGTTTGTCACTGACTTGCGGCAGGTCCGTGGTTTTCTCAAGATACTCTGGTTTCATCCACTAATAAAACTGATCGTCACGATATAGCTGCAATATTGTTGAAAGTGGCATTATATACCATAATGATAACCATTCACTAACAACTTCTGCTAAATAAACATAATTATGTTGCTGGTGTATCTATAACACAGTATCGATAGCCATCCAATATATTTGAAGGAATTGATAATCTTCTTTCGTCTTATGGTTAGAATCCGGATGGCTCAATGAGTTAGGTCGTTGTATCTAACGACTCATGCAAGCATATCACCAATACGGCGTGGGTTCGCGCCCAACTTTGTAAATTACAAACAGGGTGCACTCGACTCGCAACGCAAGTGATAAAAATTTACCAGTTGCTTGCCCAGGGTCGGTGGTGCTCTCCGGGTACTCCGGCTTCCTCCACCACAAAAACTGGTCGCCATGATATAGTTGAAATACTGCTGAAAGTGGCGTTAAAACACGAAAAATAAAAATAATAAAATCGTCTTGTGTTTATATCAGAAAATATCTCATTAGACCACGTCTTCTTGGTGAAGCATAATTACCAAAATTCCAAATCCGATGTAGGTTTACAAATTATTTATCAAAAATATAGCAGTTCAATTGCTATGCAGCCTTCAATAAAATAGGGCCGTTGTAGTCGTGATTGCATGGTAGTTGGATTTACAACTACCCATGCCACCAGCATATATCACCACTGAAGCTGTGAGTTCGAATCCAGCTCATTGCGAGGTGTACTCGATACAACATTGTGGGATAAGATTTGTCAGTGATTTGCGACAGGTCGGTGGTTTTCTCTGATTTCCTCCAACAATAAAACTGACCACCACGATATTATACATTTATTGCATGCTGGTGAAGGAAATTTTCCATATTTCCTGTACTCGCATGCTATAATTTTTTTATTATACCGAATGAAACCAAGAAACACATCAATATGTAAAATACTGCTGGCAAACATATTGTCCATTGGAACGTTGTCACATATATTTTAAAACCACATTGTAACGGTTGCCTGCAAATGATGCATTCCAAGTGCCTCTGACGTTTTCCTGTCAAAGAACGATAACTCTGGAGGGAAAACCCGCGAGGCTTCCGAAATGGTGGAATATGATATTTATTTCACGGAATATGATTTTTGTCCTATGTGATCACGTGTTCTGATTTTTATCCATTGTCCAATCAAATTAATCTATTTATGGTAATTAATATATGAGGTATAATAATATATGTTATTCAGCTATTAGACAGGGTATATAATGTGACATTCCCGGCTTAGCTTCAGGGAATATATATCCTAAGCCTGGAATGTCACATTGCCTACCTCTGGTGGAACACACAACCAGCAGACAGATGATATACTCTGTGGAATATGTTAGTCTCAACATATTACAAAATGTGCTGACCATTGGTGTCCTGAATGTGAGGAAGGTTTATGTTCAGTTGAAGTGGGAAAACAAGAAATGTTTGTGGAATCTTTGTCAGCAGATGGAAGTCTAAACCAACTCAATATCAAATGTAGCATTGATAATAAGATCTTACATTCAATATCAACTATAACAACATTCGGATCTGTTGCCATAGAAATAGGTCCACAAACAGCTGTTCTTAGAACAGAGAAAATTAAGCAGGCACAAATTATGGCCTGTTGTGGAAATCCCTTCTTTACATTCAATAACTGATATCAAGCTAACTTTACATTCAAATATTAATATTCCAAAAGAAATAACAACTTCAGGTAGAAGATGTCTTAGTTGTTCTAGTGGTAAGATGATATTTACAGACACTAGTTTAAAGAATAAACGCGTTATCCTGAATAATGATGGTACATTAGACAAGGAAATAACATGTTCACCATATTATCCTCGTGACGTGACCTTCTTAATCGATGACAGTACTGTAGCAGTGCCCACATCTGTTGATATACTTATCATTGATATTGATACCAAATAGACAGAACGAGTTATTTTACAATAAACTACCGGGAGGTGTTACGAAATACCATACCATAAAGGGAAGTTATTATGGTGTGAGGTATCGAGGGGATTGAACAAGATTAAGTTACTACTTTAGTTGAAGATGTTAAGTTGCCTGATCAATCATTTGTTACAACATTTGGAGACAAAATATTTCAAGGAAACTATGTAAATAACAACGTAACATGCTACGCGATAAATGGAGAGAAGTTATGGGAGTTTAAAGACGAATCAGTCCTGAGGGAGCCAGTAGGTGTAGCTGTTGATAACAATTGTAACATTTACGTTACATCTTATTATTACAACAAGGTAATAGTGGTATCACCAGATGGTAAACAGTGGAGACAACTGCTGGATCAGAACGATGGATTGATCCGTCCATACGCCATATCCATGGACATTATAATCTTACTATTATACTACATCTGATATCTCTCTCATTAAATATCGCAACCTTCTTACTCAAAAATGAGTATTACATAGATTTTTGTCAATAGGTAACACAACGGTTGCTACTAGTAGAGCATGACATGTCTACCCCTCCGGAATACATGAGTTCATATCCGGTTTTTGTTCAGATTTCGTGTTGACCTCTTTTAGTTTTCTGTTTTCGGTATTGGTAAATTGTGTTTGGCCATGTCTCTTTCTATCGTTGTTGTCGTCGTTGTCAGTTGTCAGTAGATTTCTGGCTTTTGATCACGTTATTTGTTCCTTCTGACGATATGTAATGTCATTGTATATTTCTTACTTATGATCTCGTTATTTGTACCTTCTGACGATATGTAATGCCATTGTAGATTTCTGGCTTATGATCACGTTTTGTGTATCTTCTGACGATATGTAATGTCATTGTAGATTTCTTACTTATGATCACGTTTTTTGTACCTTTTAACGATATGTAATGTCATTGTAGATTTCTGGCTTATGATCATGTTTTTGTACCTTCTGACGATATGTAATGTCATTGTAGATTTCTGGCTTTTGATCATGTTTTTGTACCTTCTGACGATATGTAATGTCATTGTAGATTTCTGGCTTTTGATCACGTTTTTTATACCTTCTGACGATATGTAATGTCATTGTAGATTTCTGGCTTTTGATCATGTTTTTGTACCTTCTGACGATATGTAATGCCATTGTAGATTTCTGGCTTATGATCATGTTTTTGTACCTTCTGACGATATGTAATGCCATTGTAGATTTCTGGCTTTTAATCACGTTTTGTGTACCCTCTGACGATATGTAATGCCATTGTAGATTTCTGGCTTTTGATCACGTTTTTTGTACCCTCTGACGATATGTAATGTCATTGTAGATTTCTGGCTTTTGATCACGTGTTTTGTACCCTCTGACGATATGTAATGTCATTGTAGATTTCTGGCTTTTGATCACGTGTGTTGTACCCTCTGACGATATGTAATGTCATTGTAGATTTCTGGCTTTTGATCACGTTTTGTGTACCTTCTGACGATATGTAATGTCATTGTAGATTTCTGGCTGATGATCATGTTTTTGTAACTTCTGACGATATGTAATGCCATTGTAAATTTCTGGCTTATGATTATGTGTTTGTACCTTCTGACGATATGTAATGTCATTGTAGATTTCGTAGTGATTGCAATACTGTAGTAAGACAATAATTAAGCATTACATTCGTTTACTGGACTATGATCACTAACATGATTATTTCGGTCAGTTGTACAGTGTACATTTACAGAGTTGTTCAAACTTATGGATTTCCGTCAGTTTAATTCGAAGATTTTAGCTCGTCATAGATTGTGATCCAGTCACTTCGTGTTGTTTCGTGTTGTATGTGTATGTACTCATTTTATATTTAACACACTGAAATATTTCTATCTACCTATACGGTATTTGTGGATGTTAGGGGCATGACCATGTCAAGTTTTTTTTATGGAAGCAAACTCAATTGAACGAAACAAAAATAATTAATCTAATTCTGCAATCTTCAATCAGTCATATTTGTACAAGTTGCAGAAAAAAAGAAGTTATTTGATTTTTGTTTTGCCTGAAAACATAGTTCTGGTTGGAAGTGTTTGTAACCAAATTAACACGACGGCTGTCACTAGTGGAGCAGGAACTGCTTACCCTTCCGAAGGTTGTTAGTGGGGTTCATGTTACTCGATCTTTAGTTTTCTGTGTAGTGTGATTACCCTTTTGGTATCTCCAAACTCTTCTTCCCCCCCCCCCGCCTTTTCCACACTCTTTAAACGTCAAGCGATTTGTACATTGAATGTGTTGTGATAATAATAATAGTTTAGAGGATTGTGTTCCCGACGAATAAATAAAAATAAAATGTTCAAGAAGACAATTGAAATAATAGACACAAATTATGGATACTTGTCACAAACAATTCATAATTAACAGCAAAACAAAACATGCAAGAAGGCCTCTTTTTTAAACACGAAATCAATCAGTGATAATTTGACCATTGTAAACTATATATAATTATCTAGATCACAACCGGTTTTCACAAAATCTAATTTACTTCCTTTTCTGGATAGATCACATTAGAAAAGTTGATAATGACATCGCCTGGAAATACTGATCAATAATTATCATATCACCAAGGTAAACATTGTTTTTTTTCAAATATTATCAAAATTATTCATTCTTAATTAAGAAAGAGATACATTATAGGGGATCCCCAGTTAAACCCACAGAATTATGTTTTAAGTGACCCAATTTTTGCATTATCATAGAAATCCAATTACCGGTAGTCTATAAATACTAGATATGAACTAAGCAAGGATTGGCGGAGTTTATTATAAACAAAGAACGAAGCCGTAAAACCAAAGAACGGTTGTGTTTAAAACAACACACGTCTTGTGGTGGGAGGGGGTCATTGACTCAATCCTTTCTTTTCATAATAGTTTAAATGCCTTTACATGTAACGTTATAATTGTCATTGATTTAAAAGTAGTCCTGTAATAATTTAAATCTTTTATTATAAACGTTTATTAAATATCCTTACCAACCACCAAGCAGGGTTATCGTTCTTCTATCTGTCGTAATAGCATTGGTGATCGAGTTGTCCTATTCTAATTTTTGACCACAAAGACGATGATGTCGCCACAGTTCAAGACTAATTACCTGTATCAGGTATTAAGGTGTTCAGACATCTACTCAACCGTAGACTTAGTTTTCACCGTCAGTTCGAGTACCGCTCACTTATAGGCTAGGGTCCGTTTGACGCTAATCTTAGGGTATGAATTATTCTCATTGTTGAAGACCCTAGAGTGACTGTGAAATGTAGAACAACAATAAAAGCGCTGTTCATTTACTTTCATTTGTGTCTAAGTGTAAAGTTGGATAGTCTGTCATGTTCATTTATACCAATGTCCTTTATAGACCCTACAGTGACTGTGAAATGTAGAACAGCAATACAAGCGTTGTTCATTTACTTTCATTTGTGTCTAAGTGTAAAGCTGGATAGTCTCTCATGCTCTTTTACAACAATATCCTTTATTACTAAAACCAAACATTGATCCACAAAACTTTACGTAAAACACCAAAGACCAACTCAGGTGCTCCGGAATGGTTAGCATTTCATGCTCCACTAATACCACACGCCCTGTTTCTGTCAAATGACACGGACATATTCTGATATTGAGATCATGTTGGTCATCAGTATCCGTAACATAAGTACAACATCACATCAGCTACCAATGAAATCAAACACAAAAAATACCAGACAGTCGGAATATATGCAAACTCCAATAACAATACGGTAGAAATCACAAAATCAATATCCCTAACACATAAATATGACCACACACGTTCCTGGCTTGGAACAGGCACTTCAATAAAACGTGACGGGGTTAAACCAGTTTGATGGACACAAACCTGCCCTCTAAGTGAAATAATGAATGCTGCACAGCTATTGTTTATTATGGCCTGCTGATACTACCTATAACGTGGGAATAAGGAGGTAACTGAAGTTAATCCTGTTAGTTGTGGCTAACATTTACGGAGGGCCCTCAGGGGATAATCTAGGTTATATAATTATATACACCAAGTTCCCAAGTGGTCGTACAAAGAATGTATATATATATATATATTTAAATGTAAAGCGCTTAGAGTAATTTTTATATAAATATCGTATAATAATAATAATAATAATAATAACAAGATATGATATGTTCTGAAGGATCATAATATGCCTCCCAAACCATGGATATCAATTCCCAACATCAAAATCTACGTGGAAAGCAAATTTCGCTCAAATCGGAGGATTTTTGTATTTTAGCGGCCATTCTGGATTCAAAATGGCCGCCATAGCAAGCCAACAATGGATATCAATTCGCAACATCATAATCTACTTGGAAGCCAAATTTCTCCTAAATCGGAGGATTTTTGTATTTGGCGGCCATTTTGTACCTTGGTTACCATGGCAACGACCGCCATTTTTAATTGTTTCAACACCCTAAAATCTGCCACACAGTAAGGTGGATATTCCTACAAAGTTTCATGAAGTTTGATGAAATTAATCTAATGATATTTTTAAATCTCCCCTTTTTTGTTTCCATGGCAACTGCTATGCAGTTTCTTCAACCGATTCCGATTTGTTTGGCTTATCTCGTTCCACTAGATATGGATGTTGTTCCTATCAAGTTTCATCAATTTCTGTTCTGCGAGTAACCAGGTGCACAGCTTTGAGTGATGATCTATTTGTGTGTCAAATTTCAAAAGGGTCCGCTGTACGGTTTCCGGCTTTATAAAATACAAAAAGGGTGCACTCGACTCGCCGTAAGTGATAAAGTTTACCAGTTGCTTGCCCATGGTCGGTGGTTCTCTCCGGGTACTCCGGCTTCCTACACCACTAAAACTGGTCCCCATGATATAGCTGAAATATTGTTGAAAGTGGCGTTAAACACCAAAAATCCAAAAATCCAAATCTAAAAAAAATCATACTATAATACTGTATTTTATTTAACTGGTCTGGTGGAGTTGACCTTTAAATTTACATGAGAGCATTCGATTTTATGTTGTGTATGTACAGGGCAGTTCCCGTTATTGACATTATTGAACTGTATTCAGCAGTGTCACCAAAATCAATTCATACAAAAGGAATAGAACGCACAATGGTGTAATTTAAATACATGGACTTTCCTGTAATCAGTCAACCCGTGTTAAGCCACTCCCAACCAGTTGAAAAAAATAGAGTAATATAGGACTTGTTGGGTGAAAGCCTATGGGATGTACAATAATTTCAAATTAATTTAATTTCAATATTATATGAAATTATTTAATAGAAAGAAACAAATGTGTGGAAAAATAAAAGCATGTAAACAA
>MJUT01031565.1:137311-147802 GCA_002080005.1 Gigantidas platifrons
CATAAGAAAATAAAGGCAATCTAACGGAAAATCATGTTAAAATAAACAAATAATCTTTAAATAGTGCCTTTTCTGGTGCAAAAATGATCAAAATCCGGTTAGAAATGACTTCACAATATTTTTTTTGAAAAATGTGAAATATATAGCGTAAAATCGAGGGTGACGAATACTTTTGGCAACCCACTGTAGGGTTCTTTTGATTTTTATTTTGAGTTTGTGCCATGGAACTCTTAAAATATCAGCATAGCTAGAATGCTCTTTGGTCACCAGTATACTCATGATCAAAATATGAGATTTTGGTTGACAAAAAAAAAACACTTACAAATTCAAAAAAGTTGTGAGTGAAGAAATACTTCGGGGAGTTACAATATATTCGTCTGCCAACAAAGATATCCTATTCAAGACCCCCTTTTTATTTACAGTGTAACTACGCCACTTTTTTATATTACAGCCACACTAAAACAACACGAAAATACAGGAAATAACGATCAACTGGTCAAATGCAAATCCTTCAATGAAAGTTTCAATAATACGATGATCCGTACACGTTATTAGATGATATTCGTCTGCTAACAAAGATATCCCATTCAACACCCCCCTTTTTTTTATTTACAGTGTATATTTACTGTAACTACGTCATTTTTTTTTATTACAGCCATCCTAAAACAGCACGAACATACAGGAAATAACGATCAACTGGTCAAAGGCAAACCCATAAATGAAATTTCAATAATACGATGATCCGTACACGTTATTATCTTTTATATCGAATGAATTTTGTAGCAGATAATTTTTTGTTATGGCTGTTCCGTTCATTTAACCTACGGGCTCTTCCGCCGAGAATCTCGTAGATAGGGATTTTTTTATTAGAATTGTATTTCAAGTTTGTTTTGATTTTGCATAGAGTAAATAATTAAAGAATTGGGAATTTGTCATTGAAATATATTTCTTTTCCGTCTCTAAATATCAATTGATCTATTTTTTTAAACTTCCGGTGAACAGATTTTTTGACATCAATACTCCTATGAAAAATCATATAGTTAAAAGGATTTCGTCCTTTATGAAACAGGCACAACCTGTTAAAGGGCGAAGCCTATTTCATGATAATGACAATTAAGAGGGAGGTATGAGAGGCAAATGCTTTCTAAAATACAGATGAAAATTGAAGAAAAAAATGTGTGTAAATTTATATCTACATGTATTTTGAACACCTTTTCCATAGACGAAAACTTTATAAAAAAAAGGGGTCTGGTCCCTAATCTGAGAAATAAAAAAAATTCCAAATCACGATTCACGAATATTAAAATTTGCCATTTTGAGAATTTCACAAATAACGGTGAATCAATAAGAGCCATAAATTGAGGGTCACGAGAATAAAAAAAATACCCAAATCACACATCATGGGAAAAAAATGGCGCGAGAGAAAAAAATGCATGCGTGGTAGCAAGGATTTATATAGTAGGATCCTTGGTGGTCACAGTAGTGAAAATGGGAGTGAGGGTCAGACTCAATTGCAATATTTTTAACCTTGCAAGGAAAATTGGGGTCCCTCTAAAACAAGAAACGAAACAGAAACGAAACGCAACGAAACGAAACGGAACCTGGCGAAACGAAACGGAACCTGGCGGAACGAAACGGAACTTGGCGAAACGAAACGAAACGAAACGAAACGAAATTGAAATCGAATCGAAATAAAAATTGAAACGAAACAACACGAGAGGAAAAAAATCAACCAAATTCATTCCTATTTATATAAACTTCATGTGCATATATTAAACACGTTTGAAAATAAACCCAATGAAACGAGCAGAACTAGAAGTACGTTACTTATCACGAACTCCGTCTTCAGTTTGTTTTTCCGTCTTTTCATCCATCTCGTATAGATGCTAGTATGAAAATGACCTAACTCGCATGGCATATATATATATGGTATGTAAATGCGAGGACGCATTTCTTGGAGGCGTGGGTAATGTTACAAAGTTAGTTAGCACGCATTTAAAATGCGTATTCAAATTCTAAAAATAAATTAAGACTTATATATAGGTGATAATTTACGCACTTGACCGTATAATTTCTTTCCCCACTTCCACGAATTCCTCTGTTTATCTACATTGTTTTAATTGTTTAAAAATACACAGTTGGCATGCAAATAATAAATTTACAATTTCCGAAACAGTAGACCATTCTTATTTATCAAGTGATTAGCTAAATAAAATGTTTTAAGCATACAAATAGTTTATGTTTTTATTGTTTATAATTACTACGATAACTAACAGAGTCATAAACGGGTTGGGATATGAAATAATACACGGAAATAGTCTGGTCCTTTACACGCTTTATGGTTATCATTGGGTTATATGAAATCGTTTTGATGATGCAGACTTTTGGAATCGTCTGTATAAAATGGCATAGTCCAAAATATGGTATATAAACGCTTCTCGCAGCGTGTCTGGTCACTTTGCGTTACTCGGTCGAGCATCATGTTTGGTCAATAGCCTAAGCAATACTATTAATCGCTCTTGGTTACTTGATTAGCAGCTTTACGCATAGGTTAAATTGTTTCTAAACTGGATAGTTATTTTTTATTCAAATTAAAAGGCTGTTCCCTGTACTTCACTCTGTAATAATCATTTATCAAACATTAAGTATGTATTCTATAGAAATGCATCTATTTTGCTAATAGATACAACCTGTGTGATAGAAAATGGCCTATATATATACAAGATGTACTTTAGTCGGAACTAACTTTCGTGACGTCATAGGTTAGGAATGTGGGGAAACCCCAGTGTCGTTTTGTAAACATTGCGGAATCTCCGTCAGAAAAATCTCAACGTACTCGAGATTTATCTTACTAATTTTAAATATAAAGACATTCTTTTCACATTGCTGGGAACTGCACCGTTCAATACATAAACAAGTATTCGGCAACAAACTGTAAATCGCCACCAACTTGAGAAACGCAGGGCAATGATTGTTTACTGTAGTGACAGCGATCATGAAATGAATGACGTGCCGTAACAATACTTGTGTGCAATCGTAACTACTCAGCCATTCTCGCTACCCTGCAAATAACCTCGTATGCATTAGGCGTATAAATCGTACTACTTTTCACATGTCAGTTACATGAAAGTTTGATAAAGTTATATTCTAAGCAATTTTCTATATTTCAATTATTTTATTGGATAAAAGTTAAAGTTGTAATTAGTTTTGTATGATTAAAGATTTTACTTAGTAAGTCTTCCATATTGGATTTTCGAGAACTATATTTTTGTGCGGCTTATATATAATTAACTTCCGGCAAACAAATTAAGAAGAATTTCTCCTATCTGCATACGAGGTTATTTGCAGGGTAGCGAGAATGGCCGACTAGTTACGATTGTACTTGTGTGACGTAAACTATAGCGATTGTCATTTTTTTAAATAAATTAATCGTTTCATGTAAAGAAGCTGAACGGATTTCTATTTTTTGTTTGTTATTTTTAAACTGGATACTTATTTTTTATTCTAATCAATTCCGGTCATTCTCTCCGATTGTCCATTCTATGCTGAAACTTAAAAACCACTTCCGGTTGGTATTGTTAGTATATTGATTCATCTCGTTACACACATGTTGCTGTTTAGCTCGCATCTTGCGATGCTTGCTATAACTACGTTTGAAGATGATTCCGACTGCTACCAAGACGTGGGAAACGTCGCACGTGACGTACCTGGCACACTAACTACGCTATGCGCGCCCTTCGTGTCAACAAATAACAATCTATGACCTAATACGACTCGAAGTTCATCCGATCCCTGTTAATATGATAATAGGTGTTACCTAACTTGGGACGAAGTCCAATAATTTGTTTAAACAATATATCGGGGACCAAACTCCGGACAGTTTTCGTAACCGCTACCGAACATGGTTCATAACCGGAAGTAGTAAATAAACTTTATTGTACTATAGCTTTAGTTTGCACATTTTGTTGTCCATGTACGATGCTTTATTCACGAGAAAAGCCGTCATAGTTTTACACATCATAAAAAATTATAAACATATATTGTCGGTCATCTTTGTTTATGGTTGTCAAGGACTACTTTACGCTCTATCTCGCGATATTTTGAACAGGTTCCACTTCTCACGAGAGCTGCAACTTGATTTTTTTTCTACATTCTTGTACTCGTTCTTGATTTTATTTATACAATATGTGGTTTTTAGTACTTTGATACCCTACTGCATCGAATTTTTTGCAGAAACCCACTGTAGCTGTACATGTATTGCTTCTGGTATGTCATTTCCGGTGCTTGAAAATTTAGTCATTAGTATATAGAACAAAATTGCTATTTCTACCATAGTTGGGACTTCGTCCCATATTAAGCCGCAAATAGCTTGATTGCAGGATAAACATGAACATTTGTTCACCCGACGAAAAGCATATCCTGAGAGCTCCACTCGAAGGAAATTATGATTTTCTAGGGTGAACAAATCTGCATGTGTCCGGACATTACCATGATATAAATGTTTTATTATTCTGAATCAACAGAGAACAGAGAAAAAAAATCGTTCTTCATCCAAATCAACTTCGCCAATGCTGTTCATCTGATGACGTCACAGACATTAATATTATTTTAAACAAACGCATTACTCTCGGGACTCGTCTTATATTGCATCGGTACAGGCAAGAATTAATTCCTAATGTAAGAAACATGGTATTAATTCGTATCAATCACGTAGTTGTATTAGACAATCATTGCAGTCAATGCTAGAGGAAGATAACTCTGTAAACGGGAGAAAACTCATTTAATTTGTTCCAAAAACTGGGAATAAGATACAAATGTATTTGAATCACATATCATCTATAAGATTACTGAATATCTGGTAAATGTAGTTCCTTACAAGTCCTCCAATGCAGGCAACACATAAACTATCTTAATTTTCTGTAAAACTAAATTTTAAAGGATTAGAGTGTAGAAAAGTTCTCGATCAACTTTAACAAAAAACAAGTAGGCGGACAGATGAGTTTTAAAATTCTGCAATTAATGATAATGTACAGTAGCAATTAGGCGTACAGTGACGTACAATGAAGAGCGGTGTTAAATGCACCCGTCGTAAGGAAAATGAGTACGTAATACGGTCATATTGTCCTTGCATTGAAAACGTCGATGTCTATTTCATCAGATAATGAGAACATATTTGACATAATTTAAAGAATAAGTGAAGAAAATTAGATTTGTAACCCCTTTCTTCGAGCGAAAACATACCATCCACCGATGTTTAAACGACGATTTCCAGTTTCAGTGTTCAAATAGGGCACTGTTATTTGATCAGAAATATAAATGACATACCTTTGCAGTATTTTTTTATTTTTGTTGCTTCAATTGATTCACTTTCAAAGAATAAATCACGGATAATCATCCAAAAATGTCGAAATTTCTGCAAGCAACTAACCTTACCTGGTCGGACAGTACATCAACTTCGGTTTTTTAAAACTGTCCGGTTATACACTGTGACGACTAGTTCGACAGAGAACGGCTCGTATTGACGTCGTGTTTACCGTGACGTCATCGTGGAATGGGGTTTTACACAAAGCCTATAAATAGCCCGTTGTGGTAGTTTGAAAAGTCTAAAAATAGACTCTTTGGAGATGTAAGGGTTACTAATTCATGTCACAATTATTTCAAATCTGGTATAATTAAAATAGATTATCACAATGTATCATATATTTGTTTTTTTTAAGTTGTTGATATATAATTAAAAAAAATTAAAGTGAATTAATAAACAGTTAAAACGACGGGCAAAATGATACGGGGAAAACAACTAAACGTTGAGATTGTTATGAACGGGGAAAATCCAAATGGTTCTGTAATATCTCTGAAAGTACTTGGTATTTCTTTGGACATGTATTTCAAATCTGGTATATTTTAAAATAGATCTTCACAATACAACAAAAAACTGACCGCAAGTAAATCAGACAATAGGTGAAAATATGAGAACAATATTGGCATATCTAAATATAAAAGAAAATCGGACGTCGCTTTATTTTGGTTAATGGCTACCTAATTTGTTTTTCTAAACATTGAAAAGGTAAAAAAAAAATTTTTTTTTAGCAGATGGCAATGTACTCTTAAGAGAGTACTACACAACATATACACACTATGTGAAATGAAAATGGCGGGAAAGGGGTAGATAACCAGGGTAACCACGGATAGACGCGGACGTCGTAGAGAACACCCCCACTACTATAGTAATATAATACTTGGAGTACAACACATATATGATATGAAAATGGCGGGAAAGAGGTAGATAACCACGGCTAGACGCGGACGTCGTGGAGAATACCCCCTACTACGCGGGACTGACGTCACTTCCGGGGGCCCTACTACGGCGGATATTGCGCAACTTCCGGTTGCGCATGCGCATAACACATTTCCGGTCAGGGCCACTTCCGGTCACGTGACTGACGTCACTTCCGGTCTTGCCCAATGGTCCGATCCTCATCGATCCTCCGCAAATGCGCGTTGACCTGTACCCATATACTACTGGTATTCCACCCAGGCATATGTAACATTAGCCGATATTGACATTTGACAAACAAAATTACAGACACCCGCTAATATAATACCTTTATACGTCAGGAAAATTTAAAACATATCTGTTGAACGGAAACATCCTTTTTTTACATTTAAACTTGATTTTGATGTTGCGTAAACATTGACATCATTGTTTTCTCGCTGAATTCAGTAAGGACGACCCTGATTTTTTCAAAGACGCTTCTTCGTACAACCCATTATCACCACACAAAGTCATGTCTCGTTCCAATTTACATTTTTTTTGTATAAATATAATCTTATTATTTCCAATGATTGTGGGCATTTTAATGTTACACTGTGGGTTAGGAATACGTGATACAAATACATTTTACACATTGAAGCAGATGAGTAGGAGTGGACCGGAAAGTGGCGGACAAGTTTTGTGGGTGAACCAGTAAAAAAGTGGCAAATTTTCAAAACTGATAAGCAAAAAAAAAAATAAAAAAAAAAAAACAGAAAATAAAATAATATATACAATAAAAATGTCATTTGAATGAATATTTTTTTCTTCTATACTAAATATACAGCTTTTTAAATTTTGACAAAAATAAGGGGGCACCTTTCGGTTGTCCCATGATCAGAAAAGATTTATAGTTCAATTTAATAATTTTTCATTTTTATGCAATTTTTGCATTTATCATTTCTTTTGCTAAGATAATAAAACAAACACTTTCTATGATGTGCTGCATTGAACAAGGAACATCATACATTAGATTTTGCCTTATTTCTGTTAATTATTTCTGCAGGTTATGATCACTTTCTACTCGGTAAACTGTTGTGGATATGCTATGTTAATGTTCACGATCAATAGGAAAGCCAGCGTGACAGGAGAGCTCCAAAGTCAAGTCACGAGTCACGTGATTTTCGCTTCATTTTTTATGAAAAATGACGTTCAACCCTTCGGTTAAAATACGTCGGTTTACAATAAATACGTACGATTGAAATCAATTAAAATATACGGAATATGTCTATGAATAAAAAGAAATTTATTGCATCACTTCAGTTTTTATTTATATAGTATACAAACATCGAATTTTGCTACTTGAAGTGGACTCAATTTCAAAACAAATGTCGAGGTGGTTCTATTTAAAGGGGAATTTGCGGTAGTGCTTACCGCCACAATTTGTGGGCGGAGCTCATCAGCAAAAATCTCCGTTGATATGAACAGCATATTTATGAAACTGTATGTCACATGACCAACGTGACCAAGGTCACATAACTCAGAAATTTGAAGTGATTTTTGTAGGTTTTAGCCAGATGAAGAATATTATTTTTAATAAGACTAAAAGGTTCGTAGGGAGGAACACTAGTGACCATGCCTGTCAAATAGTTTGCACCAAAGGTAACTATGAAACTGTATTATTGATTTTTCCTCCTCGAAATGACCGTGGCCAAAATAATGAAGAAACTGAATGTTTGCTCCGCCCACAGCTATTTATTCCCACGATCCCGCTTTAAGTGTGAACATTTTATTAAAACAATATAATGGCTTTCTGTAACATCCATTTCCTGAGGAAATCATCTAGGATCATAATCATACCGACAACTAGTGTCAATGTCTCGTGGGATGCAATTGTTCCACTTAGTTCTACACCCACCTTGATCGATCGACCATTTGCCAAACATCGAAATTCATTATCTTTCGGAACACATCGGTGGTGTTTCTTAACATCAACAATAAACGACACACAAGCGTACATCCGAAAGAGGATATATCATTTATGGAAAGGGGGGCTATATTTTTATGTCTTTTTTATTTTCTTGCATTAATACCATATGTTTCACTTTAATTGAATTATTTGTATTGCAATATTGTTTTAGACATTGTGCATTTTGTAATTTAGACTGAGAAACTACAATTTATCATCACTTCAAATTAAAAAAAATCATACTATAATACTCTATTTTATTTAACTGGTCGGGCGGAGTTGACCTTTAAATTTACATGAGAGCATTCGATTTTATGTTGTGTATGTACAGGGCAGTTCCCGTTATTGACATTATTGAACTGTATTCAGCAGTGTCACCAAAATCAATTCATACAAAAGTAATAGAACGCACAATGGTGTAATTTAAATACACAGATTGGATCATACACGCACGATTGAATATAGCTGTATAAATGAAATTGATCAGGTAACCTGACCCTCCTAAATACATGGACTTTCCTGTAATAAGTCAACCCGTGTTAAGCCACTCCCAACCAGTTGAAAAAAATAGAGTAATACTGGACTTGTTGGGTGAAAGCCTATAGGATGTACAATAATTTCAAATTAATTTAATTTCAATATTATATGAAATTATTTAATAGAAAGAAACAAATGTGTGGAAAAATAAAAGCATGTAAACAAAAATTAAGTGAATTGAAAAATATGAAAATATTGAATACATTTTTTCAAATCTAAAAAAAAAAGGAAACCTTGAGACAAAAAGGGGCATAAAAGTTGTATTCAGATATCTTAACCCTTCCTATTATATAAAGGCAAATAGAAAAAAAATCAGTGTCAGGAAATATTTTTGTTGAAATTAGGAACTTTTATTATCTGAATGAAAGCTTCCAAGTTTCATGTTTATCTCACAATGTAAATACATTTTGTATCAATGTATTTGGAATATTCATGTGTTTGACACAACTACAAACTAGCTTTTATAACATATACAGTTGGTTAAGTTGTAATAATTCTTTCCCTATGACATTCACAAATTGACTAGCATTTGTGACAAATATGGGTACTTAGGTTGCAATTATTCTTTCTCCAGGACATTCACAAAAATACCAGCATTTACACATATGGGTACTTAGATTGCAATAATTTTCGCCATGACATGCACAAACAGAATGACTAGCAGTCACATAAAAGACGCACACAAAATGACTAGCATTCACATAAAAATGAGATCTTGTTTCGGCTCTACTTTCTGACCTAGAAAATGTGCTACAACTGTTGTATATTTTATCTTAATCTCTTGACTTTCAGATGAAGTTTCACACATTACACAATCAAAAAGTTCTTTTCTAAATGAATTATAATGTTTATGACACAAGGTGTCTTGTAATGTTTATGACACAAGGTGTCTTGAAAACTCTGATCATTGTCTAAAAATTTGTCACTGATGCAAATATTAAATACTATTAGTAGTGTTATCTCCATTCTTTTACATAAATTAAAATGGTTTTAAAAACTTTTTTTTCATCTTCAACACTCTTACTTCCATTAGGAAATACCTTTTTATTAACTGGCTCATCATTTTCAAGCAGACTATTTTCAGTAGACATATAATACAAAGTTTGAACTTAATTTCACATTTATTACATATACAATGCAATTTTTTTACAAACCAGCAAATTCAGGAGCATTTGAAACTTCCCGAATTAAATGAATGTATCAGATAGAGGAGATATCCTGTTCACAATTATACCCAAAGGGCCTGCATTTATTTGATGATGTACTTTAAAATAATTGGAATGCTGGCCCATTTTTTAATTCATGGATTTTTTTAGAAGGAAACCAAACATATATTAATCATCAAACCTGTATGAATATATTACAAACCAGTCTTTATAGAAAAATATAAGACTTATCATAAATTCGTATTCTTATTTATTCAAGTATTCAACAAATAAACATCACAGGAAGCTTTGCATTTATACTCATAAAATCTGAAACTAAAACAAAATATAACATCCATTTCATTTAATAGAATCTGTAAGGGAACGACCATTTAACTTGAAAAGGGTATGGTTTTTTCCTAAAAAAATATTCTGATTCCCAATGTTACTGAAAAACATATTCTGATTTTGGTGGAGGAAAATAAAATAATCTGATTCAGTTTTTGTCATATAACCTAATGTTAAATTCTGGAAAAAAAATGTGCGCTTCGCGCGACAAAAATAAAATATTCTAACTCTCGTGTTGTCAG
>MJUT01031565.1:149986-160907 GCA_002080005.1 Gigantidas platifrons
CGTATTGAACGTTTAACAGAAATGAATGCTCGGGCAGTTCTTCGTCAGCTACCGGATGGTCGTACGCTGCGAGTTGACGCTAGTGGTCGAATACAGCAACGGAAACCAAACGAACGCCAGGATCAACAAGTGTTAAATGATGAAACCCCATTGGGAACAAACCGGTCCAATTATTCAGTAAAGCTTGGAAATATTAATATATGCGGATGGACAAGAGAAAATTGTGAACTTAGGAAAAATATTTTTAGTTCTATGGAATGTGATATAATTTGTGTATGCGAAACGCATCTAGCTAAAGATGGTATAATTGAAGTACCTGGTTTTTCGTGGTTTTGACACAACAGAACCTACATTCACAGAAATGCTCCAAAACCTTCGGGTGATGTCGGAATTTTAATAAAAACTTGGATCCTTGAACGATATAATTAATACAATTGTTTTGTATATCAGTTATAGATAAATCGGTCGATGGAATTTTGGGTCTTAAATATGTTAATCGTATGGATGATTCTAGTTTCATTGTGTTTTCGTGCTATCTGCCCCAGAAAATTCCACAAGAGGTCGAGATGCTCAGAGTTTTTCCTCTCATTTATTGGCACACATATATTTGAACGAAGACTGCGATGCGATTTTTCTCTCTGGGGATTTTAATTCACGGATAGGATCGCTGTCTGATTCATTAAGGTGTCAAACCAGTAATTCAACCAATCAGAGCTAAGGACATAAGTAGTCACTTTAAAGAAAAAGTTCCTTTCACTTTGTTGTATTGTGACAAATACTGAATGGAATGGAATAATTAAAATTGATAATTGAAGTTAAATAAATAAGGATCATTTTGAGCCCAAGTTTGATGCATTTAGTTGTATTTTAATACCTCTATGGAGGATTTGATGAATGAATTTCCCGGGGATGACCGAGCTTTTATTAGAGTAGGTGTTTTCCAGAACATGGCATTTCACTGCAAGGCTTTAAACATCCCCTGATATTTTGACAGAACGTAGAGGAATCATGTACGTTTCAGAAAATATATGGTCTTAGAAAGGTTAAATTTAAGATAAAATAGCCAGTCAGGCTCGAAAAAACACAAATTTAGTAGAAAATGTTAAAGAAATTAATTATAGGTTTCACACCTAAAGGCAAAAAACGTCAAATTGAACTTTTGTTGCTATCATGTTCAAATTAGCCTAAAAATGTCACAACAGACACAGAGTGACATTTTTCATACAAAAATGCTACAAAATGCTTTGTGGTGTCAGATTACATGTTCGAAATGCATGTTATGTAATATTTTGGAATATTGCTCCCACACACTGGATATAAATGGACAGAGAGTATTGCAACTCATTTTATTTTTATTTATGACTTTATAATTATTGGGGATATGTGATTGAATGTGATTTTGCAGTATTAGGGCATATAATATTGAATATATTGTTGCTATGAAGGATTTTTTTTAAATCGTCATGCACCAGTTAGTCGACTTCAAAAATAGAATATGGTGATATCATTATTGGATTTTTTTCAATTCTACAAATATTTCCTCATAAATTTTGGTAGTTTCAGTTAGAATACATGTGAATTGTACTTATGAAACAATATAAGGCTGTAGAAAGCAGTTTTAATTGAAAATTAAGTTATAAAATCTTGGTAATTTAAGCCATCTCATGAAAATTATATTGACCGCTTAGCATTTTCTGTTAATTTTTCAAATTGTCAATTTGGATTTCATGTTTTAGAGTATTATTTGGCTGTAACAGTACATTTGAACATCCAGCTTACTTAAACAGTGGGAAAAATTATGTTGAAGCATATATTTATTGAGTTTTGGGGAAAATTATAGTTTTGCACCATAACAAATTCCAAGACTTGAATATCAATAAATCATATTTTTTGCATATTTGATGGAATTAGAAGGAATTTCAACTGTAGATCTACATACAAAAACTTATTTTATGCCTTAAGCTACATAATTTATGGGGTTAAAGCATGAATTAACAAAATTAAGAATGATGTGAACTCATTTTATGGAAGGAAAAAAGGGGGGGCTAAATGCAAACATTTCATAGTATTTCGCTATTAAATATACAACTGAGGCATATATATGTGTTAAAATGGCTTATTGTATTAGAAATTAGCTTAATAACTGTAATATATAAGAGAATAGGTAAGTTTTGGTATATTACACAATCTGAATTCAACAGCTGTAAATAGAGATGTTTTCATTAAATATCTTCAAGGGGGTACCTTTGCATTTGAACACTTATACTTGCCACATACCTTATGAGGTTTTTTGTTGTTGATATTTCCTAAGGAATAGAAATAAGGCCAATGAAGGGTTAGAGAAGCAAGTTGTGTTGCTCTTTAAACGACATAGACTGTATACCAAAGAGAAAACCGATGGATACAAGTATAAATCAACACGGTCATGAATTTATCGATTTCTTAATAGAAGCAAAATCTTGTGTTTTAAATGGAAGATTTCAGGAATATGATAATTTCACGTCAATATCAGGAAAAGGAATATCGGTAGTGGACTATATTTGCGTCCCGCACGATGTATTCAATAATTGTAGATATCTGAAAGTGTTAACGGTGGAATCAATTGTGAATACTTATGGCTTGTATGGATTATTAGGTGAGAAATCAAGGCTACCTGATCATTCTGCGCTAATTACTGAATTTAATATTAATCAAATGGAACAGGGAGCAAAACTTGACAATGAGGTGAAAAGACCAAAATTTAAACTAACCCAAATACCGTTAGACTTTATGGGTAGTGAACTACGGAGGCATGCCCTGTTGAGCATTATGCAAGACATTGAACAATGTAGAGAAACGTAGGAAAACATTGACAAGATTTACGAAAATTTATGTACTGAAATTATTTCTGAAATGGACGACAGAATACCGAAGTATTGTTTTAATAATTCAAAAAAAAAACGACACAAGAATAAGAAGCCATACTGGAACGACTGTATAACAGAACTTTGGAATGATATGCGAGTTAAGGAAAATCGTTTATAGGATGTACAGGAAATAGACATGCTAAAACAATGCTACACAATGACTATATACAATCCAGACAGGTGTTCGACAAGACTTTGAGACGCACGGAACGTTCATACAGAAAGTTTGTTGCAGTTGATATTGAAAATATGTCAAGTTGAAACCCGAATGATTTTTGGGAAAAGATACGTAACTTGGGCCCAAAAAGAAACAATAATATTCCGTTTGAAGTCATTGATGAATCCGGTAATATAACCAGAAACGAACAGGATGTGCTTGAAAGGTGGCGATGCGACTTTGAAAATTTATACAATGGAGTGCAAAGCGATGAATTTGACTTTGATCACTATTTACAAGCAAATATACACAAAACATTATTAGAGCAAAATATGGAAGACCCGTTATATACAACAAACAATTCATTAAACGCTATTATTATTACAGATGAAATACACAAAATAGTGATGCAATCAAAGTTACGATGGTCAAGTGGTTTTGATGAAATACCGTATGATATTTTAAAATTTCCTATGGTAATTGATACGTTACATCAGCTTTTTCAATGGATATTTGATACAAGCATCATTCCGTCTGTGTGGAGGAAAGCAATAATTTGTCCTATATTAAAATATTCTACAACAGACCCCCGTATTCCTATGAATTATAGGGGAGTTAATTTATTATCATGGTGAGTAAAATATATAGTAGTGCTTTTATCAAATAAAGATTAACAACCTTTCTTGAAAATGAAAATATCCTTGTGGATGAACAAAATGGGCTTAGGAAAAATAGATCTTGTGAAGATCATATTTTCACTTTAAATATTATTGTTAGAAATAACCAAAATGTTTTTTCAGCATTTATAGATTTAAAAAAGTGTTTTGATTTCATTGATAGCGATATGATGTTGTATAAACTGTTATTGAATAATATAGATGGTAAATTTATAATTCAGTGAAAAGTATTTACCAACATACAAACTCTTGTGTTCGTATCAACAATAAGCTTACAAACTGGTTTGACTGTAGAACTGTAAGCAAGGGGATAACGTCTCCCCCACGCTATTTTCAATATTCATTAATGACTTGGAAATTAATGACTTGAACTGTGGATTTATAATTGGTGAAAGACAATTATCTACTTTACTGTATGCAGATGATATTGTACTATTAGCCAAAAACGAGGAGGACTTACAAAAAATGCTAGATATCTTGCACAAATGCTGCATTAAGTGGAGAGTTTTGATAAACACAAACAAATCTAAATGTGTGCATTTTCGAAAAGGTCGTAAGCAACAAAGTGAATTTGAATTTTCAATTGGTAACAATCGGATAGAATCAGTGGATAATTATAAATACTTGGGAGTGACTTTTAACTGTAAGGGTAACTTTACTTGTCACACAGAGACTCTCTGGAAGGGCGCAGGAAGAGCTCTAACAGTTGAAAAGCAGACTAGGAATAATTCTAATTTTCCGGCCCCTGGAATATTTAAAAATCCAAGGGAGATAATCGTAAATAATTTCCGCTAGATGGCGCTTCACAAACCCAAACAATTATACGTACTTTGAAAACTAAGTTTTTCTTGTATTAAACCAATGAAAATAATTGAAATATGATTAAAAATCACATTTATATTTATTAATGATCATGATTTTCAGTCTGGTATAAAATCGGTCTGCGATGAATGTAAAAATAACGTTTTTTTTCCCTTAACCTCGGAAAATCGTATTTTTTTTTTGTCGCGTATGTTTACACTTTTTGCATCTGACAGAATAAAGTTCCAGTGTAGGAAAAAATAAAAAAAAATTGGTTACTTGGACAAAATAATATCTATATTCATTGGGTTAAAGGGAATTTACATCACTCGTAACAGTTTAAGAAAAACAGTCCATATTCCAGCATCACCCAAACAAGGACAATGGCTCCTCCCATTTTGCTCGTATTCACACATTTATTTACACATGTAAACAATGGAATACAAAATGTAACGGTAGGCATGTGAGGTATTATACTGCTTTGATGTACAATGCAAATTGTCTCGAAATTCGATACATTTATCCCGTTCTGTCAATCGCATGCCATGGGTTCACAAATATTTCTGTCAGTGTCACGGTGAGGGTGGTGATGTTGATTCCATTTTCCACTAGAATATTGTAGTTTTCTGTCCAAATATTTACACATGCTTACCAACGTGTAATAGCTATTTATGTGTCACTTTCAGATTCATTGTTTACATGTGTAAAATCCACTTCAACTCGAACTTGTATACACCCCTCCCCCTTTTTCTGAAAGTCAAACTGTCAATGGGTGCATGAAGGCAGACCACCAGGCCCTTGCATAAACTGAAAATGAGAAGATGTGACTAATCGCTACCGACACCTCTCACAGAGGCGAGATCAACCACTGTTTTATACTTTTTGTCAAAAATGCATATGCATTCAAAGATGATGTCTATTTTTGTAGAATGTGTGAGGCTCGATTTAGAAAATCACTCAAAATGTCCCACGATACAGAAGCAACATCAACTGACAAACAAAAGAAAATTCAGAAAATATGATACAGCCATAGATAGAAGTTGTACATTTGAAACAAATGATTTAAATTTAACAAGCAGCAAACTTAGACAGCTATAGTTATTTGTCATTTGACCTATGTGAATTTACACTACATACTGCAGTTAATGCAGAAAACAATGACAGTAGTAAAAACATGTATGCTTTTTGCAACATATGAACATGCGTGAAAAAAAATGGTGACCATTCGACATCAGTTAATGTTTTAATTTTTTCCAGTCGTGCTTTCAGATTGAGCTAGATCAGAATAACAAGGAAACATGTACATCTAGTAAATTTTTTCTCTGTATTGATCACTACAAGAAATATAAAAATTTCAAACCCCAACTAGAATGTTGCATTTGTGACAAAAGTATATACAGTCTAAGATTTGTTGGTATGTTGGATGACCAAATTGACATGTTAAACATATATTTTGTATATATCAATCAGATATTGCAGATAGAAAAAACACATTTTGCAAAATCTCTGTCTGTCTCTCATGTTACAAAAACTTCAATATATTTTTGAGATCTGAAAAATCTGATTCATCAAATATTGAAATATTTTGCTTTTGCCAGCTTTTGGAATATGTGATTGAAAACTTCAAGTCATATCACCCTTTGTTAGTGACATAAGTGTATAGCTTACACTTGAAATACAAAAAGATTGTTAATAACAAATGTATTCGGCTAAATGAGCTTGATAATATTTCATTTTTTATATAATAATTTGCTAATGATCATAAGGATCTAGAAAGAATAAGGTTAATTTTAAATTCTGATACATTTGTGTATCCAAATTTTCTATGGTAATGGCCTCAGCATATTCAATTAGAATTTTAAATTCGAGCCCCAGCCGGTTTTCTCCTATTATTCACATGTTTTATTATTTTTAATAAAATATTTTAGTTGAAGTTTTTGTGAATTTTATTTTGCAAAAAGTAATTAAATAATGGATCTTAGTACAATATGATCTGCTTTTGTTTAAAAAAAATGTTAAAAACATTACACCCCTCCTTTTTTTTTAAGAAACATCTTTAAATAGTAAATATTTGCTAAAAATTTCTGCTTAAGAGTCATTACGAGGATGTACTATGCATGTGATAATATTTAAAAAAAAATTTCATTATCATTTTTATTCATTTGTCTTGAATAACATCATTTACATTGAAAAAAAGTATCACTTGTATCAAGTACATTAACATCAACATGCTCGTGGTGGGTCGCTAGGGGACGCTATACATGATTTGTATGGTGAATCCACCAATAAAACTGGTGGACGTGTTTGAATAGCCTTATCCATTGTATTTTAAAAAAAAAACAGTTGAAAGTAGTTTTTAATATTCCAAGATTTACCATTGCATATGAAAATATGACTGTTTTTTTTTTAGGTTCATTCGATAGATCGATTTAGTAGACTATTACAGTTTATTCTTGTTTTGTCATACCTTCATGGAACAAAAAATTTACATGTATTTCAACCAAAAAGTCAACTTAACAGGATTACTTTTACAGTAATGTAATTGCTCCTTACTGTTGTGGTTCCATAAAATCTTTTCCAGTTATCTCAAATTTGGACTCATCTGTTAAATTATATTTGATCAAGTTAATAGCTGTAGATATAATAGACAATTATTCTGACTAATTACAGCATCTTAATACAAAATAATATTTGTTTTATTAAGAAAACATGCGTTTAATTACACTCGTTTTATAAATAGAACGTTAAAAATTCCGGAGTATGTGATGATTCTAGTTACCTCCTTTTGAATCCAACCAAAATGGGACACCGTCTATCTGACAGAAAAAAAGTTCTAGTCGATGTTTAATTACAGAAAATGTTTCTTTGAAATACCAATATAAAAATCTATGGAACTATATTGATGACTTTCCATCACCCTTTCAGTAAATATTTTTATTTTTAATTTTTCGTGTTTTTTTTTAAACACCTTCTGCCATTTCCGTGTCGTTTTAATTTCTGCAATACTCCTTTGTTACAAGAAGTTCAAGCACCAGGCCTGAAATTTATATGAAAGAAAAAAAATTCTATGTTTCTGTTATATTTGACGCTCGCAACTATTAAAACGAGTGAATTTTCAACACTTGGTCGATGTATTCTAAAACGTGTCCGATTCCGGTATAAAAATGTATGCGACAAATTATTGGAAAAGACGCCATTATCGAGTCTGCTCTCTGACTGTAAGTACCATTATTTCGAGACTCCATAATCTAAAGGAATGTGGATTTCAATCTTACGAGAAACTGTTTTTTGCATGTGTTGTTCCAATTCTAGATTATGCTTCAGATGTATGGGGACATAAACGTTTTCAATCGATTGACAATGTTCAAAACAGAGCTATTCGATATTATCTTGGTGTTCACAGATTTTCACCTGTCTTAGCTATTTATGGCGACATCGGATAGTTTCGACATTGGATTAACACGATTCGATTTTGGAATATACTAATTAAGTTTGATGATGAAAGGATAACCAAGATTGCTTTTAACATGGATTATGAACCTTGTACTAATAACTTGTGTAGTGACGTTAAAAACAATTTTTCAGAACTTGGATTTTCACAATACTTTAATAGTAAATCTATTATTGACCTAAAAATGTTTGAGCAAGCCGTACGTAACCACTATTGTGATATATGGAGAAACTCGATTATGAATGCACCAAAAATATGACGTTTAAAACAGAATATGAATTAGAACAATATGTAAAACTCAATCTAGCAAAGAACGAACGATCTGTGCTTGCACAATTTAGATATGGAATACTACCCATTAGAGTCGAGAATGGCAGATACGTTGGAGAACTGTCAGAAGAAAGATTATGTCGATTTTGCGACCTACAGAGTGTGGAAACCGAATGTCACTTTCTTATTAACTGTCCTTTTTACAACGATATTAGAACTAGCATTTTCAAAAATATATTATAGTCACCTGCTTTTATCCAGTTTGACAACGCAACACAATTAAACTATTTGATGCGGAATCATACTAGGAATGTAGCCAAATATCTTACCTCCGCAATTTTCCGTAGAAAACAAACAATTTATGCTGTGTGAATATTTTACTCTATAAACCAGAACTATATTTTCTTCTGACTTTATAAAGTTTACAATTTCATGTGATTTACATTACATTGAGCTAAGACTTCAAGGTGACTTATAGGTCCATTGAGCCGGGTGTATAGTTTTCTTATGTATTTATATATTGCACTTATATGTATTATTACACATGTCGCTATAATAAACTATAATAAACAATTTACTTACTTACTTAATTACTTAGTTACTTATTTCTATCAGTGCCCATTTATTTATTAATTTTTCTACCCAAAAAGGAAAAAAGGAATTATACAAAATATCTATAGATACATTGTGAAAAATGTAAAGTAAAGAATATTATTTTTCAAATAGTAAGAGAAGAGAATATTTGGCCACAGGTACTCAGGGACAGAATAGCTCCACCTTTATTCCAACACTACGAAACAAATATATCATATCGTATTCTTCAGCTATTATTTTCAGCTTAAGCATTCGTTAATTTGACATGCATGCATATCATCACAAAATGACGAAAAAATCCATCTTCGATTTAATTTTACATTGCATTTGTATGACAGTGGTTCGTGTACAAAGGTTTTGTAAGATTATCCGTCAGTCTGCTGATCCTACAAAATATTTGAATACTACCAACATCTGCCGAAAATGGTTTAGAATAGTAAGACACAATGAATTGTATTTATTTAACTATTTATTATGCCGTTAGTCATACTATATGTATATCTGCTATTATTTATTATGCCGTTCATACTATATGTATATCTGTTATTATTTATTATGCCGTTCATACTATATGTATATCTGTTATTATTTATTATGTCGTTCATACTATATGTATATCTGTTATTATTTATTATGTCGTTCATACTATATGTATATATGTTATTATTTATTATGCCGTTCATACTATATGTATATCTGTTATTATTTATTATGTCGTTCATACTATATGTATATCTGTTATTATTTATTATGTCGTTCATACTATATGTATATCTGCTATTATTTATTAAACTGATGTCTTTCTAAAATAAATGCTATAAAATTATTAACCAGCTCGTTGTTGAAACTTTAAAAGGTAATAACATTACACAAGAAGGAATATATGTCTCTGTATAATCTTGTCACAGATCATTTTAAAGAGTATGATTTAGATACTGAATATTGCCTTAATATATATAAATATTTTATATGTGAAAGTAGAGACAAGTCTGATGGAAGGGTGACTATATCATTCTTTTAAAATTAAAAACTATTTTGTTCCCTTGGAGCTAGCATAATATTGGCCGAAATATACATACTTTAAAATGTCGAAATGAAGATTATCAGTATTACAGTAACCGTACTCAATGCGGTCTTATGTATGAACAGTTGCCCGGTGGTCACACGAGCAAATGAACCCCATACTAATCTATGTATGTTTTATACGGCATGATTTTTAATGTTTGAACACTGATTTTGTTCGAAGTACCAATACAAGAAATATATGTTTAATATTATCGACCGGTTACAGTTTTATTTCTGTGAGTGTTTGTATAGATAGGGGCATCAGTGCACTGCTTTCACCGGGGCCTTTATTGGAATATTAGACATCTCGGTACCTGGACAACTCGGTACCTGGACAGTTCGGTACTGACTTGGACATCTCGGTACTCGGTACTGAACAGTTCGGGACTTGGATGAGACAATTCGGTACTGACCACAATTGTTTGGTACTTATTAATTGTCAATATTTTGGTACTAGTAGTTCTTTAATATATGACCCAAAAGTGGATGGATATGTGTTTTTGATAGTTCCAGCGTAGATCGATCCCGGAGATCGTTGTGTTTGTATTGATTTTTATATTCATTATTTTGACCTTTGCTTCAGATTATCTGATATCCCCGACATCGGGCCCGATGTATGAAAGTTCGTCACCCTACCGATTCTTCAATAATTTCTAATGTATCATAAACATTTGATTATATTTTGTTTATGATGATTAAAAAAACACATAACAATTTGTATAAACAACGTCTAAATGTAAAAAAAATTATAAAAACAGTTTTTAAATTCAATCAAATTATTATTATTCAGTACCGAAATGTCCAGTACCGAGTACCGAAATGTCGCATATGTTCAGTACCGAGATGCCCAGGTCCCGAGATGTCCTGATACCCTATATTGCTGATAAGACGACCCTGACCGTACGTCATTCATCATTTACACTTCATAAACATGTATCGGCTGTATGAAGGGGGTCAGGTCATTATTCCGACAGCCCATTATTCCGAAAGCCCACTGCTC
>MJUT01031565.1:186007-205960 GCA_002080005.1 Gigantidas platifrons
ACAAAAAGGAATCGAAATATCAAAAATATATTTATTAAGCTTCAAATGCCAATGGGTACCAATATTATGGCGAATCAGGTCACGACACCAATACAAAACTATTTTGAAAAGTGTTGTATGAAAATTTGACATTTGAGATTCCTCCCTTGTTGTTATTTAGGGTAGTCGAGGGATAACAAAAATCGTAACAAACCGCTGTGACCAGAGCTCCTCGTTTACACACATTTCATACTCTCAGCAAGTTGTTTCACCACGCAAAATGAACAGTTATTCTGCTGATTTAGCAACAAATATTGCTACTGCTATCCTGAACATGGTAAACCGTCAAGCTTAGTGTGCTGAACATGTATTTTCATGTACTATGATATATAAGAATATTTGTTATGATATATAAGAATAGTTGTTATGATATATAGTGTTTTCATTAAACACTTATTATATTTTGTTGTCTAATTACAGTGTGTATCAAGTATACATGGTATACTATACATTTTTATTACTTTTAATACATGTATTTAGCTAAATTCATTGTGGTATTAATACTTTGATTACATTTTTTTTTCTCTCTGGATATGAGCCCAAAATATTCTTTGATCTTGATATTTTAATTTTGTGTGCTACACTAACCAGTCAGGTAGTGTGTTTGAATTATTAAGACAACTAAATGTGCATTAAAGTGTCCAAAAAGATTTCAATAAGTGGTTGGAATGTGAATGGGTTGTTTCAGAAAGTTAATGAAACTAGAGTAAGCAAACTGGACGACATTTATTTCAAACATTCTATGAAATCAGATATTATTTTCTTATCTGAAACCCATTTAAGTGACAAAGATCAAATTTTTTATGAGGGTTACAAAAGTTTCTCAAATTGTAGGTCTAAAGAACCTAATAGAAAGAGAGGGGGACTTTGTGTTTTGATAAAACGAACAATACTTAATGGTATATCTTTAATTGATAAATCTGTTCCTGATATTATGTGGTTTAAGCTTGATTCTAAAGTATTTGGCTTCAAAAAGGATTTATACATATGTTTTTTTATACATTTCACCTGCCAACTCTTCTTATACAATACGTACAGGTGTTGATCAACACATTTTCTTAAAAGTAGAGGATGATGTTACTAAATACAATGATAATGGTGATATCTTAATTATGGGTGATTTAAACGCTCATATTAATTGTAATGAGAGAGATTTTATACAAAATGACTTAGATGATGTTCTAGATAGTTTTTTTGCCAGTTAATTATATTGCAGACAATGTTCATATGTTGCGTAATACTCAGGTTCATCAAAATACAAATGGCTATGGAAAATGTGTACTTGAATTATGTAATGATAGTCAACTTCGGGTATTGAATGGTAGGACTCTTGGGGACACTGCTGGAAAAGCAACATTTTTAACCACAATGGTGTATCCATAGATGATTATTGCATATGCAGTTCTTCGTTTTTATCTAATGTTATTAACTTTCAAGTTGATGAATTTATACCTAATTTATCTGATCATTGTCCAATAACTGTAAAGTTTTATCACAATATTCTGAAAACATTTCATCCAGTACACTTAGGCCCTTGCCATTTAATATAAAGTGGACAAAAGATGTGGAAAACAAATTTGTTTCTAACTTGAAAAATAACGATTTTAGGAGTGTTTTTAATAAATTAGACAATTTCACACAAAAATATATACAATCAGATTTCATAAAAAATCATGAGTCTGTTGCATGTGGTTCAAACGCACATAATGTTATATGTAACAATGAACTCGATGACATTGTTACAAGCTTTTCTGATATGTTGAAAAATGCAGCCATTGGAGCAAATAAAGGTAGAAATATAAGATCTAGTAAATTCCAAAAAAGACGTATAGATAAACCCTGGCATGATATTGATTGTAAATCTAAATTACGACATATAAAAAGCCTTGGGCGATTGTTGTGTAACTCCCCTTGGGACAAATCTGTAAGGTTAAAAGTCATGTATGAGAAAAAAAAGTATAATAAACTTGTGCGCAAAAAAACATAGGATATTTAAATCCAAATTATTACAGAATCTTATTGAATCGTCTGATGATAACCCCATAGAGTTTTGGAAAATTGTAAATTTATTAAGAGAAAAAATAAATGTGAAGATCCTAGTCAAAATATAACACCTCGGGAATGGTATGATTACTTCAATACATTGATGAACCTGAAATATGATAATAACTTTAATGATACAAATATTTGTAAATATGTTGATTCTAATTCAAATGAGTTGAATGCTGACATCACAGCTGAGGAGGTAATTAAAGCTGTTAAATCATTGAAAATAAAAAAAAATTGTGGTTTTGATTGTATAACAAATTAGATGATTAAGGTATCTTGTAGTATACATGCTCAAATGTATACTGATATTTTTAATGTTATTTTAAAATCTGGTATATACCCTTCATTATGGAGGGAGAATTTTATTAAGCCAATTTTTAAAGGCGGATGTTCAAATGATCCATCATGCTATAGAGGCATTGCCATATCTAGTTGTTTGAGTATTTTTTTTTTTATTAGAATACTATATAATAGATTAGATAAATATCTTGAGAAAAACAATATTATATGTCCAGAACAGATAGGATTTAGAAAAGTGTGCAGAACAAGTGATCATGTATTTACACTCAAAACGCTAATAGATAAATTTTGTAAGAAAAATAAATATCTTTTTGCTTGCTTCGTAGATTTAAAGAAAGCGTTTGATACCGTGAACAGACAGGGTCTGCTGTATTAGCTTTCAAAATATAATATAGATGGTAGATTTTTTAATATTTTGGAGGATATGTATAAAGATGTTTTATTCTCAATCAAACTTCCAGATGGCATCACTGAGACATTCAATTCTAGTATAGGTGTGAAACAAGGCTGTATTTTGACCCCTTTTTATTCTCTTTATATATTAATGATTTAGTTAACAATTTTGATTCAACATGTGATCCTGTATATGTAAACGACAGGGAGGTTTCGTGTCTTATGTATGCTGATGATCTAGTTCTTTTGTCACAATCTTATGAAGGTCTACAGCCCTTGCTTGAAAGTCTTAACACGTTTTGTGACACATGGAACCTTAAGGTAAATGTAGATAAGACAAAAATAATGATATTTAATAAGTCAGAAAAAATAATGAAAATATTTTCATTTAGGTATGAGAACCAAAATATTGAAATCACTAAAGAGTATAAATATCTTGATATAATTTTTAAACCTTCTGGAACTTTTTCATATGCTATTAGTCATCTGTCAAAGAAAGCTAGTAAAGCTATGTTTTGTATCAGAAAATCCTTATTTTCAGACAGAATTAATTTAGTTTCACATTTAAAACTTTTTGAAGCTTGCGTTAAACATATTCTTCTCTACTGTAGTGAGATATGGGGTCTTCCTTTGCTTGTCGGTGAAAAGAGTTCTATTGAATCAAAGTATGACTCTTTCATACCGAACAAAATTCAGATAAAATATGCCAAGTATATTTTAGGTGTTGACAAATCCGCTACTAATCTGGCTGTGATGTCTGAACTTGGATTATTTCCCCTTGCTATAAGTGCTATTAGAGCTGCACTTGGTTTTTGGTTACATACTATAAACATGGATGATTCTTTCTTAGTAAAGAATGCAATTAGTGATAATTTTATTCTAAAAGATGGCTTCTGTGGTAATATTAAGTTATTATTGGACAGACTAGGTTTTTCACATGTTTGGGACAATCAAGGCACTTTCTCTAAAGCTAGGTTCCTTCATGCTATTGAAGAAAAATTAAAGCAAAATTTCATAGATTATTGGAAATTAAAAATATTTGATGATGATAATAAAGTTAATGGTAATAAGTTAAGAACATATAGAAAGTTCAAACTTGAGTATGAAACTGAATTTTTTTTTATATCTAGATGTTGATAGAAGTGCAATTTCTTGTTTTGTCAAAATTAGAATCCGCAATAGTATTCTCAACATAGAAAAAGGTAGACATTTAAAAATACCAGTTGAACAAAGAATTTGTCCACTATGTAAGCAAGAAATCGAGGATGAATATCACTTTATCATGAAATGTCAGAATTTAGATGAACTGAGAAGCAAATTTTTTGATGAAATTATTTCAGTTGTTCCTCATTTTTCAGCCATGAATAACACAGAAAAATTCAATTTTATTTTAAGTAGTCAAGATTTAGATATAAGTAAAATTATTGTGAACAGCGTATTTAATATGTATAATTTAAATAAATCCCTGAAAGGGATGTAACATAATATATAGCCATTAGTATTATATGCTAGATACATTTTTGTACATTATTTACTATGGGAGATAACTCCTGCTTGTCGCCTCAGCTGTGATCCCTTATGTGTTTGGATTGTGTATTTGTTTTTGATGATAATCCATTTACTGGATTTATATCAATGATAATAAAAAAAAATAATAATAATAATTGAACTCACTTGAAACAAGTTGAATAAAACGTAAAAATGTTTATAGCTTTTATTCTTTGAAAACGCATGTAAAAGTGACCCTTTCATAGATTAAAGGGATTTTAGAAATTTGGAACTTGCTTCCGTTTCGTCGAATCTAGGATTCATTAGATAATATATATACAGTTACGGCGAATGAATTTGTAGCTCGATCAATCACAGGCGCTCGGGTACACTCTGTGATTTTCATTATTTCATTAAAACTAAATATTTTTCTTTTTAGTGCCTCTATTATAACCCTCTCCACGCAGAATCACCTAATTTTCACGTATTTTACACATTTTGATACAACCCATTTTTTTTTCTACAAATATTATAATATCAACAAGGCCGGCAACTCGCCGCCATTTTTTTGGGTTACTGGACATCATGAAATTTCACCTACCTCGGTTCAATAGTACATTTCTCCTTGGAAAGTCACTTTCTCGCCGTAACAGTCGCGGTCGTCGTTTTCTAATATATTATTCCGTTCATTCAATACGTTAAAAGTCCATCGGATCACAATTTATTATTAAATAGTCACAATTTAGCACTGAACGTTGTGTTTTTAAATTTACAGCACCGGAAGTTTCTGAATTGTTTTAGGGGAGGTAATACTTTTTTCAAACTTTTCCGGATGACCTCGGATTTTATCGTTGATACATACGAAGAAATCAAGGGCATCACAAAGGATCAGAAAAAGGCGCGAAATATAAACTGAGAGAAATAATTTGCTCCAATAAAATGGAAATTTGGAGAGAAAAAGAAGAGATCAACAAATCAACAGAGAAAATAGATGTAGTTAATTAAAAGCTACATAACACAAATTATTAAAATCAGACAATGTCCGCTTTAATTTTTGTATACCCCCCCTCCCCCACTTTCTTTTTCCCAAAGTGTATTCACTACCCAACAACAATTTACAAGAAGACATCAAAGAAATCATTTTTAATTTTAGACAAGAAACACATGAAATTACTTCAAATTTGATGTTTTGCTATTCAAGTACATTTCATGTTAGGCCCATTTCCTGCTTCCCTATCTACCCTATTCACAGGTGACAATCAGATTGTGGTTACTGAAATTACCACCATCCCAACATGGCGGGTGTAAAAACAGGTAAAATCCATTTTCCTTATTTTCTTATTTTTATAACAATAGAAGGCGAAAATCGCGCGACGATGGCGCAATGGTCGAGCGTCAGTCGCCGATGAAGTATAAATGTTGCAATTTTCGAAACGTCATCTGTTTTCTATACGAACATTTTTATTATCTCATATTTAGACAAGGTATAGTACGAGTATTTTGTACTTTTTATTCGAAGTTTTATCACGGCATAACTGCCAGGTGAGAAAATATTTAATATAGTCATGCATGATCATGCATAACTCTAAAAATCCCGTTTTAACTTTTAATACCTTATTTTGTCTGTTTGATCACGAAGTTTAAAAAAATGTAATATTTTCTATGGTGAATAAAATTCAATTATATCATTCGAGGACAAATACATGCATTTGTAAATGTCTAATCAATACTTATTTTTGTAAGACGAGGGGCCCGGGTGGCTCAATGAGTTAGGTCATTAGACCTAACAGCTCATACAAGCCTATCACCAATACGGCGTGGGTTCGCGCCCAGCTTTGTAAATTACAAAAAAAGGGTGCACTCAACTCGCAGCCGCAAGTGGTAAAGTTTACCAGTTGCCTGCCCAGGGTCGGTGGATCTCTCCGGCTACTCCGGCTTCCTCCACCACTAAAAATGGTCGCCATGATATAGTTGAAATATGGCTGAAAGTGGCATTAAATACCAAAAATTCAATTCAATTCAAAGACGACATGGCTGAAGCAGAAAGTGATATCTATATTGTGGTAAGTAAATCTTTAATATACTTAGAATTTCATTCTTGGATAAAATGCCGTTTTAAATAAATTTTGAAAATATCTACATTCGATGGTGAACGACCTCTTAGGTCGCCTGTATTGAAGAGAAATAAATCTTAATTCTGCACCAAATCCCTTTTTTATCAAGGGAAATGCAATTAACGGAAAATGAGACGTTTATAAAAAAATTGGGAACACCACATCGTACATTTTATTTGTTGCTTTTTATTTTATGTTAAACACATAATTTTTTTACAGATTTTCTAGATGGTTAATGATTTTATTGTTATCGCTGTTAAAAGTGTTTGTGTACAAATGAATGACTTATGTATAGTTTTTCCCATCGTCAGAAGGGAGCATGGCGGCCGAGTAGTTAGAGCACTGGACTTAAAATCACGAGATCTGACACCACTATAGGTTCGAGCCAAGGAAGTGTCAAGGAATCCAGGGGAACTACCGTAGCACGGGAGTTTCACCGTGTGAGGCCTGAATTGGCAAAAAAGGTCATTAAATACTCCCAGTAGCCCCTAGTAGTACTAGTTTTCCCCATTCCCTTTGTTTTAATGAATCAGGTTTTCAAAAGGAAATAAAATCTTTGATATGACTGTAACATATTATTATTTTTAGGATGTTTCCCTGAGATGTTTGAATGGTAACTAGTGTTTTTTGTGAATTTTGTTATTGAGTGCTAGCCTTTCTATTCAGTCTAAATATGAGATAATAAAAATGTTCGTATAGAAAACAGATGACGTTTCGAAAATTGCAACATTTATACTTCATCGGCGACTGACGCTCGACCATTGCGCCATCGTCGCGCGATTTTCGCCTTCTATTGTTATAAAAATAAGAAAATAAGGAAAATGGATTTTACCTGATTTTACACCCGCCATGTTGGGATGGTGGTAATTTCAGTTACCACAATCTAATTGTCACCATGCTGAGTGAATAGGGTAGATAGGGAAGCAGGAAATGGGCCTAACATAAAATGTACTTGAATAGCAAAACATCAAATCTGAAGTAATTTCATGTGTTTCTTGTCTAAAATTAAAAATGATTTCTTTGATGTCTTCTTGTAAATTGTTGTTGGGTAGTGAATACACTTTGGGAAAAAGAAAGTGTGGGGGGGGGGTATACAAAAATTAAAGCGGACATTGTCTGATTTTAATTATTTGTGTTATGTAGCTTTTAATTAACTACATCTATTTTCTCTGTTGATTTGTTGATCTCTTCTTTTTTTCTCCAAATTTCCATTTTATTGGAGCAAATTCCTTCTCTCAGTTTATATTTCGCGCCTTTTTCTGATCCTTTGTGATGCCCTTGATTTCTTCGTATGTATCAACGATAAAATCCGAGGTCATCCGGAAAAGTTTGAAAAAAGTATTACCTCCCCTAAAACAATTCAGAAACTTCCGGTGCTGTAAATTTAAAAACACAACGTTCAGTGCTAAATTGTGACTATTTAATAATAAATTGTGATCCGATGGACTTTTAACGTATTGAATGAACGGAATAATAAATTAGAAAACGACGACCGCGACTGTTACGGCGAGAAAGTGACTTTCCAAGGAGAAATTTACTATTGAACCGAGGTAGGTGAAATTTCATGATGTCCAGTAACCCAAAAAAATGGCGGCGAGTTGCCGGCCTTGTTGATATTATAGTATTTGTAGAAAAAAAATGGGTTGTATCAAAATGTGTAAAATACGTCAAAATTATGTGATTCTGCGTGGAGAGGGTTATAATAGAGGCACTAAAAGGAAAAATATTTAGTTTTAATGAAATAATGAAAATCACAGAGTGTACCCGAGCGCCTGTGCGATCAATGTGTAAAAATTAATTTTTCACAGGTACTAAAAACTAGTAAAACGTATATATTATCTTAGATTAATGTCCAGGATTAAGTGTTTATCTGATAAAATTATTTAACATACCCTGAATTTGGATAAAATATAGATTTTGATTATTTGCTAAATTGCTGATCAAATGATTTTCAAAATGTGCCTAATATCTGGTTAAAGGGATAATCAAAGCTCATCTTGGTAATTTTTTGTATCTCATGAAAACTTGCAATTGGTTCAATAATTTATGAAACATTAACACGGTTTTTATCAATGAAACTTTGTAAAAGTGACATAATTCGTTGATAATTCTGTCATATTTTGCGGTCTTTGCCTTGAATTGATTTTTTGTTTCCTAGACAAAAATTCATTTCGACCCTTTTAAGTGATATTTTAACGATACATTGTATTAGGGATTATATGGGCGTGCAAAGTATTTTTCGATTAATTAAATTGAAAAGAAACAACCTTCGTCACGAGTTGAAAAAATATGTTAAAACCAGCTTTAATATCCCTTTAAAATAAAATCAAAACGTCTGAATAAATTGAATTACATTTTGTATGGCAAAATACAATATAATGCATTCTGGTAAAACTTCAAATTATATAAACTGATTCAAGTGTATATTGAAAACTTAGCAAATCAGGTACTGCTTACCATTCGCGAGCACCTGAGTTCAACCCCAGTTTTTTGTGGGGTCCGTGGACCACGCCACGATATAGTTTTAGATTCCTCTGCCGGTTCGACGACTATTTACATCTTGCTGTTGTCGTTGAACGTCAGAGCGCTTGCCATAAGCAAAACAGCGGATTTGCCTCACGAACTCTAGAGAGGCACATTTCCACGTTTTGTGACTATCGGATTTTATTTTCTATCCAACACCCTAATATATATCGCTTCACCAATCATTTTTCTATTCATTCATAACCATCTTACCCTCAGAGAATGGTGTTACACTCCATTACAGCGCGTTTTTTCCTTACACCCGATGATTTGGTCATTTCACAGCCATTTTTTAACGTGATCTCGCGATACTAACTGAAAGATGACAGCAACGCATTGCATGATGGGAGCTACTAAATGCAGCACGCCAAATTAGCATATGTAAACAAACATACAAGACGGTATAAAGCATATTCTGCAGGACAAACAGTTCCATCTACAGCTCAAATCAGAGCAGAAGGAAATATTACAAAAATAGTTCGATAGAAAAGATTCATTTGGCAGTGTTATCCGCGGGTTTCGGAAAGAGCATGTGTTACGTTTCCCCCTATTTTGGACAAGGTCAGATCATATATGCAAATCATCTCCCATGATGCATTGCGGTAATCGTAGTTCTCTCGAAGTCACGTGACAAATATTCCAAAATGAGAGTGTTCAAAATGACGAAATTATATGGTCTGGGGAAATCGTGCTGTAATGGAGTGTAACACCAATTTCTGAGGGTAAGATGATTATGAATGAATAGACAAATGATTGCTGAAGCGATTTATATAAGGGTTTCGGATAGAAAATAAAATCTTATAGCCACAAAACGTGGAAATGTTCCTCTCTAGAGTTGGTGAGGCAAATCCGCTGTTTTGCTTATGCCAAGCGCTCTGACGTTCAACGACAACAGCAAGATGCAAATAGTCGTCGAACGGCAGAGGAATCTCGGACTAGCCACGATATAGCTGAAATATTGCTGAAGTTGGCATTAAGAACCAATCAATCAATCATGTTGCTCATTTTTTAATTGTTATTGTTTTGTGTTGTCCTATTATTGACATCGGTGGTGTAATGGTTAGCATGCTTGCTTCGAGTGCGGTAGATCGTAGGTTCGAGTCCAAATAAATGCTATATATTTAGTTGGTATTTGTCGCTTCTCCACAAAGAACACAGCTTTAAGGGGTTAGACCAAAGACTGGTTGTCTCTGAATCAGAATGGTGTGTCCGAGTGTAGCGACACGTCTACCCGTGGAATGTTGTTACAGTGAGCTTGCACTATAAAAAAAAAACAACAACAACAACAACAACTAAGCGTAACTGCTCTAGAGCAAAGCGGACCTTATCATCTTCTCATTGAAAATTAGCTTGTTCTCCCCATAATATGACTGAAAATTGCTGAGTTGGTGTTAAACAACAATGAATCATTCACTCCTAATTATTTGTCTTGACGTTCTGAGTTCTGCATTGTGATGTCCGTTACGATTTCCATATTAAAATGATGTTCTGTTCGTCTTTGCCTCCTGTTGTTTGTATGAGGAGTCATGTTTTATTTACGTTATTTGTGTTTGTCTTCGTAAAGTAGTGTTCAATACATGTATTGTGTTGTGTTTTTATTCGTCTTGTGTGTACATCCTGTGTTGCCAGTTTCTCTGTGTTGTGTTTTTATTCGTCTTTTGTGTACACCCTGTGTTGCCAGTTTCTCTGTGTTGTGTTTTTATTCGTCTTGTGTATACACCCTGTGTTGCCAGTTTCTCTGTGTTGTGTTTTTATTCGTCTTGTGTGTACACCCTGTGTTGCCAGTTTCTTTATGTTGTGTTTTTATTCGTGTTTTGTGTACACTCTGTGTTGCCAGTTTCTCTGTGTTGTGTTTTTATTCGTCTTGTGTTGCCAGTTTCTCTGTGTTGTGTTTTTATTCGTGTTGTGTGTACACCTTGTGTTGCCAGTTTCTCTGTGTTGTGTTTTTATTCGTCTTGTGTGTACATCCTGTGTTGCCAGTTTCTCTGTGTAGTGTTTTTATTCGTGTTGTGTGTACACCCTGTGTTGCCAGTTTCTCTATGTTGTGTTTTTATTCGTGTTGTGTGTACACCTTGTGTTGCCAGTTTCTTTGTGTTGTGTTTTTATTCGTCTTGTGTGTACATCCTGTGTTGCCAGTTTCTCTATGTTGTGTTTTTATTCGTCTTGTGTTGCCAGTTTCTCTGTGTTGTGTTTTTATTCATCTTGTGTTGCCACTTTCGTCTGTGTTGTGTTTTAATCGTCTTGTGTGTACACCCCGTGTTCCCAGTTTCTCTGTGTTGTGATTTTATTCGTCTTGTGTGTATCCCTGTGTTGCCAGTTTCTCTGTGTTGTGTTTTATTCGTCTTGTGTGTACACCCTGTGTTAATTTTTGCCAGTTTCTCTGTATTGTGTTTTTATTCGTCTTGTGTGTTACCCTGTGTTGCCAGTTTCTCTGTGTTGTGTTTTTATTCGTCTTGTGTGTACACCCTGTGTTGCCAGTTTCTCTGTGTTGTGTTTTTATTCGTCTTGTGTGTACACCTTGTGTTGCCAGTTTCTCTGTATTACCCCTTCGGTATTCTCTAACGTTTATTTGCTGAAATTTAAAATGTCATCAAAATAATAAAATGAACAAAAAATGACACAATGACATTGACAAAAAGCCGGGGTACCCATCAACTATTTAAAAGTCACACAATTTCCTAATTTCTCTTTTAAAAGATTTTCTAAGTTTTTCTTGACGACCTATCTTTTTTCTTGTTTGGTTCTTATGAAATAAATGCATGCACACTTCAAGAGGTAGTCAAATATAATTTCTAATGGGGTGGGGAGGGAAGCGGGTGGAACAGACTCCGTCCAATCATTGGATTAGGAGAAATAGACTTGATACCTGGTTAATGATTACTTCTTTGGTATTCAAACTCTTCTAACGGTGGCCATGTGTGTATTCAAACTCTTCTAACGGTAGCCATGAGTGTCTTCAAACTCTTCTAACGGTGGCCATGGGTGTGTTCAAACTCTTTTAAGTGTGGCCATGCATGGGTGTGTTTCCTTTGTTGTAATCACAATCCTGTCCTTTCCTCATTCATGACTTTGTATCACCGGATATGTAACAAGAGTTACACGACAGATTCCGCATGTGGAGCAGTCATGAGCTTCTTATCCTTTCAGGGCATCAGATTTTAGTGGAGTTCATGGTTTATCCTTTTGTCCTTTTTCTTTTGGCCATTGTNCACCCCGTGTTCCCAGTTTCTCTGTGTTGTGATTTTATTCGTCTTGTGTGTACACTCTGTGTTGCCAGTTTCTTTGTGTTGTGTTTTTATTCGTCTTGTGTGTACACCTTGTGTTGCCAGTTTCTCTGTATTACCCCTTCGGTATTCTCTAACGTTTATTTGCTGAAATTTAAAATGTCATCAAAATAATAAAATGAACAAAAAATGACACAATGACATTGACAAAAAGCCGGGGTACCCATCAACTATTTAAAAGTCACACAATTTCCTAATTTCTCTTTTAAAAGATTTTCTAAGTTTTTCTTGACGACCTATCTTTTTTCTTGTTTGGTTCTTATGAAATAAATGCATGCACACTTCAAGATGTAGTCAAATATAATTTCTAACGGGGTGGGGAGGGAAGCGGGTGGAACAGACTCCGTCCAATCATTGGATTAGGAGAAACAGACTTGATACCTGGTTAATGATTACTTCTTCTAACGGTGGCCATGGGTGTATTCAAACTCTTCTAACGGTGGCCATGAGTGTCTTCAAACTCTTCTAACGGTGGCCATGGGTGTGTTCAAACTCTTTTAGGTGTGGCCATGCATGGGTGTGTTTCCTTTGTTGTAATCACAATCCTGTCCTTTCCTCATTCATGACTTTGTATCACCGGATATGTAACAAGAGTTACACGACAGATTCCGCATGTGGAGCAGTCATGAGCTTCTTATCCTTTCAGGGCATCAGATTTTAGTGGAGTTCATGGTTTATCCTTTTGTCCTTTTTCTTTTGGCCATTGTATTAACTGTCCTTCAATTTGTGGCTTCCGAATAAACCCTTTGGTATCTTCAAACCTTTCATATACACGACGCAGATCAGATCTGTTTTCCGTTATTTCTAACACATGTCACCTAATCATCGAATCAGAAAACAACACAAAAGTAGAGAATATTGTCATCGAAGACTTGAAAAAGAAGCATAATGACATGGGTATATACCAATTGCATTTACATTCGTCGATCTTGTGTTGTCTTCGTGCGTTTAAATGCGAAACACTGAAGTTGATATTCTGTGTGATGTCCTCTGCACACCCTTGTTTCTATGGGATAGGTGCCTCCGAGGTCAAATGTTTTTATATAGGTTTTAGTTGGGGGAGGGGAGCAGTATTCTCATGAACCATCAAAGGAATATACAAGAAATCAAATTACACCGAGGTTTCCTTATGAAATGATTATGAGTGAGCATTTTTCAGCTATATCATTGCAAGAACAAGCTACGTAATTCTATGACAATCGAGATGATAATGATGTTCTCTTTGTACTACACTAACATGCTATAGTACAAGCTCACTGAAGTAACAGTCCACAGATAGATATTCCACTCCACTCTGGCACATTATCCCGATTCCGAGTCGACCAGTAATGATTCTTATTTTTTAATGGTGGGTGCTTTGCGGAGCAACAAAATACCAGTTTTATTGTCTTTCGCTTTACGCTACCAGGATCATTGTAAAATGAGGATAACACAATGTTTATATTGGTTCCAAAATTTCGAACCCGACAGTGCCTATCATCTTGAATTTCAGATTTGAACCATCAAACCACCATTGACAGAGGACAATCATGTTCTTTTGGGGATTTCTGATCAAGAAAACAAATCATACAGTTTTTAGTGAGAGATGATCTTCAAATGAACATCCCTATTTTTTGGATCCAATTGGCCCAGTGGTTTTGGAGAAGAATAAAATCAAATGTGTAAAGTGTGCAAATGACGGATACAAAGTGTTGACAATATCTCAAACGACCATTTGGATCAGGTGAGCTATAAAGACAAAAGACAAAACAGCTATTATCGCTTATCATCCCTTCCCTTCGTACNATTTTTAAATGGAACAGCCCTAAACTGTATTTACATCAAATTTGAAAGACAAAAAAAATATTTGAGGAATAACTAGTTGTTTGTTAATATTTAAGTTTCAATGTTTCCAAGATGTTCAATTGAATTGATATAAATCATAGTTTATATTAAAATCAGAAAACAAAGGCAAATGCTTTATTTAAAATCCTTCACCACATATATAACATATTATTGAAGATTAACACTAGGTCAGTATGTGTTCTATTGTGTTTCTGTACCTTAACATTCCGACTAAACACTCTACCACATATATCACATTAAACATGTTTATCACCAGTATGTGTTCTAATGTGTCTCTGTAAGTGATCCTTCTGACTATATCCTTTACCACATATATCACATTTATAAAGTGTATCACCAGTATGTGTTCCAATGTGATTCTGTAATTTAAAATTATGACTAAATCCTTTACCACATACAGTTTTACATCATATAAGGTTTATTGCCCGTATGTGTTCTAATGTGTATCTGTATGTTACTACTATCACTAAATCTTTTACCACATATATCATATTTATAAGGTTTATCACCCGTGTGTGTTCTAATGTGTTTCTGTAAGCTACCATTCTGACTAAATCCTTTACCACATACATTTGTATATCACATTTATAAGGTTTATCATTAGTATGTGTTCTAATGTGTGTCTGTAAGTGACCTTTCTGACTAAATCCTTTACCACATATATCACATTTATAAGGTATATCACCAGTATGTGTTCTAATGTGTGTCTGTAAGTTAGAATTCTAACTAAACACTTTACCACATATATCGCATTTATAAGGTTTATTTCCCATATGTATTCTAATGTGTTTCTGTAAGCTACCATTCTCATTAAATCTTTTATCACATTTATTATGTTTATCACCAGTATGTTTTCTAATGTGTATCTCTATGTTACTACTATCACTAAATCTATTACCACATATATCTCATTTGTAAGGTTTATCACCCGTGTGTGTTCTAATGTGTCTATGTAAGTTACCATTCTGACTAAATCCTTTACCACATATATCACATTTATAACGTTCATCACCAGAATGTGTTCTAATGTGTGTCTGCAAGTTATAATTCGTACTAAACACTTTACCACACACATCACATTGATAAGGTTTATCACCAGTATGTGTTCTAATGTGCGACTGTAAGTGAGAATTGTTACTAAACGCTTTACCACATATATCACATTCATAAGGTTTATCGCCCGTGTGTGTTCTAATGTGTTTCTGTAAGCTACCATTATGACTAAATCGTTTACCACATATATCACATTTATAAGGTTTATCACCAGTATGTGTTCTAAAGTGTCTCTCTAAGGCAGAATTATAACTAAATCGTTTACCACATTCACTACATTGTACTTGATCATCAGCATGTCTTTTAATGTGATACTGTAATCTAAAATTATGAATAAATCCTTTACCACATATATTACATTTATAAGGTTTATCACCAGTATGTGTTCTAATGTGTGTCTGTAAGTGAGCATTTTGACTACACACCTTACCACATATATCACATTTATAAGGTTTATCACATGTATCTTTCCTGTCATAGTTTTGAAATAGATCATCGGTTGTTAAATGTTTACCAAAAACATCAAAACACTGCATCTCGTCTCCAGTAGGTAATCTCCTATTACTTAAAGTATATCTTTCACCACATTTAAAGAAGTTATTTGTTCTTTTTGTTTTGCACTGATCTAACATTTGATGTTCTGTAAAGCTATTTGTATCATGTGATTTTTTCTTGCAGCCTATTAAGTCATCCATTATACACTTATTCTCTAATAGAACCTTACTATTAGTATATTTGTTTACACCATTGATCTGAGTTGGCAACATCTGACCACAGTTTTGTATTGCAAGAGTTCTGTGAAGTCAGTGTTTCAGTGTCTTCTTCGTAAATAAAGTGAAAATGTTGATAAAATAATTCTTCTGAATAAAATGCTTTTACATATATGGTACACTAATTTTATTTTATATTGTGTTACTGATGACACAGGATCCAACAGCCATGCTAACTGTACTGTGGTGATATTTCAGATGAATTATACCACTCATGACAAAAGCTCGTTCCTGAAAAATAAGTTTAAATATGAATGAAAGAAATAAAAAAACTAGAGACTCACTTACCTAGTACAGAAGATTTATTGGTAACAGGTGAAATCGCCCCCAAGCCAAATGGGTACCAGATCAAATCGTATAATATAGAAGTGGTTATGCAAAGTACTGGTCGCTAGCTGAGACACTGCGCACGATATTGTGTCCATGATGAACAATGTTACATATTTCTCTGAACATGAAGTTTCTATTTAAATATGTTGACAGAAAACATGCATTTTTGCATTTTAATCTTGTATATATGAACCTACATAATTATACGAAATATTTAATAAAATGATTTAAATTAAAGTTAAAACGTAAAAATTGTGCATGTATAATTATAAATATAAAAGTAGCTTTTTTCAAAAAACCTTTCAAATCAAATCAAATCAAAAAGTTTTATTTAAAGTCGGTACATTTTTTAACAGTACAACATAAGCTCTCAAGAGCTTTTCAAACCGACATGCATAATACAATTACATAAATACAGCACAATAAAACATGACATGCAATGCAAATACATATACTTGGTATATATTATTCAACCAATAAAAACAGAATAAAGTTTTGTTTCTATAGTATGGAAAAAAATTCCGGTCCAGTGTATAAAAAGCAAGTACAAATGTATTGATGAATAAAGGGGAAAATTTCCACTATGTAACAGTCCAATAGATAACAGTCATTATTGCTATGTAGTTGACCAAGTCGTTACGTAGTTGACAATATATACTGAATATTACATGTCAAAATATGCATCACATGCCGTATCAACCCGAGGTCGAGGGCTGATATGGCATGTAATACAGATTTTGACGTGTAAATATAGATTCTCCTTCAGTTGCACGTGGGTTACGATATTTCTCCACGCGAGAGAGTTAAATTAAAAATTATAACCACGAGCTATGAGGCGAGTGGTTAAAATTTTTAATTTGACTCTCGAGAGTGGAGAAATATCGTAACCCACATGGGCAACTGAAGGATAATTTGTTTCTCCCAGTATTTAACGCGAACTTTATTTCAAAAGCCGTCAAACGAGTCAAATGCGGGGGAAGGCACGAGACATTTTATTCCTCTAGAGGATTACAGATTTTTCCATCACTGGTTTAGGGGGGGTTAAAATGACGTCATAATGGGAGAAATGTAATCCTCAAGAGGATTAAAATGTCTCGTGCCTTCCCCCGCATTTGACTCGTTTGACGGCTTTTGAAATAAAGTTCGTGTTAAATAATGGGAGAAACAAATTCTCCTTCAGTTGCCCATGTGGGTTACGATATTTCTCCACTCTCGAGAGTTAAATTAAAAGTTCGTGTTAAATAATGGGAGAAACAAATTCTCCTTACGGCTCGTGGTTAAAATTTTTAATTTAACTCTCGAGAGTGGAGAAATATCGTAACTCACGGGCAACTGAAGGAGAATTTATATTTATATCATATATTTCAACCATGCCTTTGATAATACATGTATTTTACGAAAAAATTGAATTATTTTGAAAATTTTGAATTTTTTTTTTAAATCTTTGAAATTTTATGACAATTTTGAAAATTTTTAAAAATTTTTGAAAGATTTTGAAATTTTATGCAATTTTGTAAAATTCTGAAATTAAAAAAAAAATTAATTTAGAAAAAAAAAATTGAAAATTTTGAAATTTTATCAAATTTTAAATGTTTTTGGGTATAGACCTTTTCATTCTTAAAAACATGGGCGCGGCCATTATCGACTTCCGAGTGTGCCCGCCATTACTAATATACAAAAAATATTATGTTCTCTGGGTTTATCGATACGCTAATATATGGTTTCTCTAGTACAGGTGTCACAATATACTGTTATCTCGGCTTGAAATTCAATGATAACACCTGCTGTGAAGTGATTTGTAAACGCAGATATAATGACAACAAATAAATTACCTTGTATGTATTATTATTTTTTTTAATTACTGTTATTTTCCCCATACCAAATGAGTATAAACCCTACTGCATGCATCACTGTGGTTATAAAAATATGTATGTCGTGGGAATATTTTCTAGGTGATCGGAAATAGGTTGTCTTGTAATATACAGGATGCACCCAATATACAGGAGGACCCCCTACTGTGAAGCAATCTATTTTGAGATGCCATTCAATGAAAATAACAACCTGACCATATTGTTACATAATAAGAATGAAAGCACCAAAGGTGATGTTAAACGATGGAACATGCTTGCATGTAGATTTTTTGTATGCTATGCACAATCGCAAAATATCAGTATACTTCTAGAAAAAGATGTCAAACTTTGAAATAATAACTTGAGAGCAAACTCCAGAGACATCAATATGTTATTCACATATAGGGGGAACTACTGATATAATTTTTTGAATAGCGCCAAAAATGGAAAGAACAGTTGGTGTAGGAGCTACTACTATAACATGCAACAACCCAGTTTTACATTCTATTACATTATTATTTTATTTCCTATCAACTGTTTACCAGACACTACATCTGTTTTGAAGGGGCAAGCAAATCAATGTGACAGTCAAAGTGAAATATAGAGCATTTGTGGGTTTAATTTTATACCTTGGAAAAGGGAAATATTTTTCTATATGGGGCCTTTTCGCGGAAGGGGAATGTGACTCTAGAAAAAATTTACAACACTTATTAATAGATCTGACGATGACCTTTTATCCAATGATATACATTATATATATATATATATATATATAGCCTTCCGAAGACAACATCCGTGTCCTTTCCATTTTTATCTTTTTTTGTTTTGAAGCCAACATCAACATTCAGTTCCCGGAATTCCCTCATCCATTTACGGACACCTACTGGAGTATTATAAAGGTTTTTTTTTCATTATTTGTGTCCATGTTTGCCGATTGCCCTACATCGATATTTTCATTTCATGCTTATTTTTAGGTGGAAGATACTTTAAAAGAATGTATTGTTGACATAAATACGTCAGCAGTGAGTCAAGGTTAACAGGTCAAAACCTCTTTGGAATTTTCTAGACTTTTCATTAGATAGTACGTCAAACATTAGAACACGTGTTGTCTAAAGCACTGGTTCCCAATCCTGAACAAAACTACGATGGTCGAGAACTAACGACACTGACAAACCAGTTGAATTGTAACCCCCAGCACCGTAGGATATAAATATACTATATGTTTTAAAATTTATTCTAAAATTAAAAACAGAAAACACACATTTCGGAACAGGACAAAAGTAGAAAGGTACAATTTTTGTACACTTGCTGAAATATCCACACGCATTTTTTGTTGTTCAATGTCAATTTTCAGACGCAGTACGAAAATCAAAGTCTCTTACATAGTAAACCAGTGTTCTAGCTAGGATTTCAAAAGGGCAGGGTTCTACTTCTGAAAAGGCCACTTTTATGCGTAAACGTTGGCTGAAAAAGGGCACTTTAATGCGCAGAGCTTCTATAGCTACAGAGTTAATATGGTCAGTACTTGATTCGTGTTCTTTAATTTTATCTAGTCTAAGTGACACACATCCTGTTGTAGCCCATACATTTTTCATATTGTGTCTGGTACACAAGAAACACTTCATACTATTTTCAACACACTCAAGCCATGGTGATTTAACTTCCAATTGTTATCAAAGCCCACTTTGTGACCACTATGTCTTTTTCTAGGAGTGTCAGGGGGGTCTGAATCAGTTAATTTTCTATTTAATGTGTTAATCTGTGGTTCATTTACTTCAAAAAAATAAAGATTGCTGTCTAGAAAAATATAAACTTCAATCCAAAGTAGAACAAAATTTGATATAATTGATCTTAAATTTTTTTTATACCAATCTTGTAAAGTTTTTCAAAATATCTGTATTGTAATGGATGTCTA
>MJUT01031575.1:0-12497 GCA_002080005.1 Gigantidas platifrons
AGAAGAAGCTTGAAATGTGAAAAGTTTACCGACGACAGACGATGGACGCCAAGTGATGACAATAGTTCACCTGGACCTTTGGTCCAGGTGAACTAACAACATTTTCAAACAATTTTAGCCAATCGAAACTCTTTGATGTTGTCTTCTGGTCTATTTTAGGATATGTACAAAATGGCAAATCTTTTTTGTGAAGTACTGACTCAACTGATCAACCAGAACTTGTGAATAAAAAAATAGCAAAAAGAAATTCATGGAAAATCAATGGGTGATAATTAATTATCACTAATGGCTAGCAAGTTGCCTGTTACTATAATGAAGCTGACATGAAAGGACTAAATGAGAATGGCACAATATATATATATTATTACAATGTAAGTAAGGATTATATAATGGCAAAATCCTCTCCATTTAAATCATACAGTAATTAAAACATTTCAAGATAAACTAATTATTCCAAAATTACAATAGTCAAATATTAGTTCACAATTATGTAATTTTGCTTGAAATTGAGTTTTTACAAAACTTAGTTACTTAAAACTTCAGGTGAAGTCATGTGTTGGATATAAACCGTAAACATACCAATCCAATAATATTGGTACAAGAGAATGTACTGCTTAGGTTAAAATTTGTTAAACATTATTATCATTATTATCAAATATAAGATAACATCCTGTAGGGGAGATAATCTTGGATTTACAATAAACACAAAAACTGCAACTTTTTTAGGGTCTTACGATTTTAAGGAAGATTCCTTGCATTGAAGGAAAAATGCACCTTGCTAAAATTACTGTCAAACAATTATGTGGATTTATAGAAGTCTTATAAAATATTATCATGTAGGATTATATGTTAAACTATATTGTAAGGTGGTGGTCATCTTGAATTACTAACAAACTCAAACTTTGTCTAAGGACAACTAATGATACAAGATATATATATTCAAACATGACTTCTAATTTTTTTTTTCACTCTCAGAATTTAAATTTATATTTTCAGCACTTAATTGACATATTAAAATTGTAATACTTAAATTGTTCTGATACTAAACAATCTACAACAGCTTGTAAGCAAGTTTTTTTTACCACTATCATAACATATAGCCATCATTAAAACTTAGGTAAGGGTTATCGTGTTTAATGCCACTTTCAACAATATTTCAGTTATATAATGGTGGTCAATTTTATTGGTGGAGGAAACCTGAGTTAACCCAGAGAAAACCACAGACTTGCCACAGTCCACTGACAGACTTTATCACAAAAATGTTGTATTGAGATCACCTCAACACTGGACGGAAAACAACTCACAAATGTTAGTATCAATTAGGCACTGATTGTAAAGGTAGATATAAATACATCTACAAAGATTGCAGAGAAGGTGGCCTCAATATCTAGTAAAAAAATAAATCAAATATATTTTAACATTTCGGTTTTAAATCAATTTAGGATTGACTGACCCACAAAATCAATGAAAATAATTCCCCCGTAACTACCCCATGAAAATCATTCTTTTCTTTACAACCTTAAAAAATAAAATTTCTATAATATTAAATCATAAAAATTGAGATAAAATAAATTTATATTCATCATTATGTTAGACTTGTTTGTTCCTCTGCCTTCTATTCTTTGTATATTCTAAGGGAGATAATTGTCTACCTTCCAGCTAATTAGTTTTTAGTTATCTCCATTGTTAGTCGTAATCTGTGGTAGTGGTCTGGTAGAGGAAGGTAATGGTTTGGTAGAGGAAGGTAATGGTAATGGCCTATTCGTAGGAGATAGTTGAGTTGCCAAAGGTGGCAGGGGTCTTTTTTTCTCTAGATCACCAGAAAATCCTTTTTCTGTAGGAATCATCTCAGTTTCATTGTTTGCTGTCTTGATATGCTTTGCGGGGGCTGTGGGTGATCGTGACCTTTAAATTATATAAAAAAAACACACATTAGTAAAGTACAGTTCCCTGACAAACCTGCAGTGAATCAATAAATACCTAGGTGCCATTCAGTATTTTAACCTGTACTGTGGTGAAAAGGTTTAATGAAGGAAACTGGAATTTCTGACAAATCTGCAGAGTAACTAAGGCACTTTAAAAAAAAAACTTAAGATATCAAATTTAGTGCACACACCACGTTTCTGGAATAACCTCCATCAGGTATGCTCAATATCAAAATATTAGAAAGCCAAATAATTTAAAAGTGTCTGGGAGCAATAAACCAACATGATAGCCTGCTAAGCATTTTAACACATACCATGGTGACTATGTTAAATGGTGAAGGAAACTAGAGTTCCTGACAAACCTATGGAGAATCTACCAGTAACTATATTACTTTAAGCATTTTAACCTGCATTTTGGTGACTAGGAAGCTACAGACCTGCAGAGAATGGGAATGTTATACAAAAATGTATATTTAGTTATATTTACCCCGTTTCAGCTACTGATTTCTTTTTCTTCTTTTTCTCTAATGATGGTTCATTGGAGCTTAAAAAAATAAAAAATAAATACTGAATATCAAGATTTCAACAGACCCAGACCTGCAGAGAATGGGAATGTTATACAAAAATGTATATTTAGTTATATTTACCCCGTTTCAGCTGCTGATTTCTTTTTCTTCTTTTTCTCTAATGGTGGTTCATTGGAGCTAAAATAAAAAAAAAATAAATACTGAATATCAAGATTTCAACAGACCCAGACCTGCAGAGAATGGGAATGTTATACAAAAATGTATCCTATATAAGTTATATTTAAGGAACGACCATTTAACTTGAAGGGGGGGGGGGGGAGGGAGGTTATGGTTTTTTCCTAAAAAATATTCTGATTCCAAATGTTGCTGTGTTGCTGAAAAAAATATTCTGATGTTGGTGGAGGAAAAAAAAATAATGTGATCCAGAGTTTTTGTCATATAACCTAATGTTAAATTCTGGAAAAAAAATTCGCGCCTTGCGCGACAAAAAAAATAAATATTCAAACTCTCATATTGTCCGAACATTTTTTTTTGAACAAAAAAAAAACCATAACCCCTCCTGCCAGTTAAATGGTCAGTCCCTTACCTCTTTTCAGCTGCTGGTTTCTTTTTCTTATTTCCCTTTAATGGTTGTTCATTGGAGCTAAAATAAAAATAATAATACTGAATATCAAGATTTCAATAGACCTTTTGCACCTTACTGATTTGATTCTAAAATTATATGTTTTCATCCATTTTTTTATATCAGTTACTTCCCTTACGGCTGGAAAAATGGTACATGGTCTAGCAAGAACAATGGAAGGGATAACTGAGTATAATTTTCTCATAATTTGTAAATATTTGACTCTGGTAAAAAATCAGAGTATATTTTAATAGCAATTAGAAAATCCACAAATTGTTACAACAAAAAAATTTAGAACAGATAATGTGCAAACATATATGTTATTTCTATTGAAGCTTACATGCAGGGGACTCTATTGCCCGCCTTTAAGGGAAATACTCCTGTAAAACTTATAATTTCAGAATCAAAATCGGAAATGTCATTTATCCAAGTTGCCAGAAGCATTTTGAAAAACTAGTGCATAAAGGCATTTAGAAGATTTTATTTCTATTTGATTTAGCAAATTTTATGGAATTTTTCACTAGCCAGAAACAGTTAATGCTAGTCATGGCTAATGGGTGGTTGTATTTGGCAGCAACTGTACCCCTCAACACTATGGGAGTTTGACAGGCAGTAAATATAGTACTCTTGGCTATAACTATAATAACGAAAATAATCAACAATCAGCCCAATTTGACCCATTTATGATATCCGTTCCTGAAGCCCCTCATTATGAATAAAAAAGTGAAAAATGAAAAGTAATTCAACTAAAAAATTAATAGTAAATACTTCATTTACTCTTATTTGATACTAGAATACACAGAGATTTTATTTCTGTAAGGGCAGTTTTACCTGGGTTTCTTGGGATTTTTCGGTTCTTGTTCAACTTTACAAGGTGGCCAACACGATGACCTACAAATATTTGTCAAATTAAAAAAAAAATTCATACCCAAGAAGAAAAGTACTTTCACAGTATCTAAAAAAGAAATCTCACTTCATATTGGATATTCTAACATTGCAGTTTGATCTGAATATTTCGAGATTATCAAAGTTAAAAAGATTTTAGAAATAAAATATGTTTGACTAGTCTTTAAGTGATGCAACATAGAAAACATTTGAGAAAAATAATAACATTAAATTTAATCTTAAAAAAGTCAGTATCTTTCAATAGAAATTCGAACATGTTTTGATCTTTGACATTCAAAAATGAAAGGAATGCAGATTGCAATGAGCAAATCAAGCAACTATCAGATTTTGAAACAGACTAGTGTAATACATGTACTAATGTTGTAATAGATAAAAGATATATAAAGTTGACTGCATTAATAATTAAAATAAAAAGCAAAGTTTATTATTGGGTCTACACTACACAGGATGTTATTGGTATGGTAAATAGGAAAATAGAAACTTGAATGCCCCCATCTCAACCTTATCCCCCCTCCCCTACCCCACCCCAATTCACTACCTAACTTTAGGTTTGGTTCTGAGGTATGTGTAGGGGTATAATGCAAAGAAAACGTATTGAAGAGCCAAAATGGATTTTCAATATAACTTAATTTGAAGGAATGGTATATTATTCATTGGGTATGATGTAGAAAACTTATGTATATACTTTAAAAGGTGTTTGTGTCTTAGTTTGTGTCTGTAAGACACATACAATGCCCCCGTGGTTATAATTGCAACAGGGTAAACCAATGTTTTGCTTATTCAGCATCAAGCAGAAATGACTGAAATAAATGAATCTGTACCTAACAATGTGATGTTCGATTGATTGATTGAATGGGATTGAATGCCATTTTCAGCAGTATTTCAGCCATATCGTGGCGGTCAGTTTTAGTGGCAGAGGAAGCCGGAGTGCCCAGAGGGAACCGCAAGTATAAGGAGCATTGTTTACACGTTAACAGGTTTCAGTGGCTAAGTTCATATATGCAAAATTTTGTAAAAAATTGTTGAAAATCAAAATCCATATAATATGCACACCTTCAGTGTTGGTACTAACTGTCTACAAAATATAAAAGGTCTAGCTCAAAAACTGTAGGAGGAGTTAGCCGGACAAACCATATATCCTATAGGGATTTAGCAAAATCTGTCCAAGTTCATGCATCCATAATTTTGTAAAAAATTGTTGAAAGTCAAAATCCATAAAATATGCCCATATTCAGTGTAAGTACTAACTGTCTACAAAATATAAAAGGTCTAGCTCAAAAACTGTAGGAGGAGTTAGCCGGACAAACTATGCATACTAAGTGTGACAAATGGACGGACGGACAGGGATAAAACAATATGCCCCCGACCAATAGTCCAACTATCTGTCATTTTGAGAATATTTGATGAAAATCAAAATCCTGTGGACATGCACACCTCCATTATGTGTATATACATCCTAAAATATTAAAGCTGTAGCTCCAAAACTGTAGGAGGAGTTAGCCGAACAAGCTATGCATACTAAGTGTGACGAACGCACGGACGGACGGACAGGGGTAAAACAATATGCATAAAAAATCCTTATTGGAGTTCAGAGTAGAATTTTATTTTTGGGGAAAAGGGAATATACGGTAAGTTGGTCGGTTTACAAAAAACAAAAATATTGTTTGAATGACCCTCTAAGAATAAAGAAAATGAAAAAATATACAATTAAACTACTCACCCATTACTTCCCTGTGAACTTCCTGAAAAAAATTAAAGATAAACAATTTAATGTATCTAAAGCAATTACAATACTATATTAGAACTATATTAAACAATGATTTGAAGTGGCAACCACTTGAAATCCCAACAAATGCAAAAGAAAGCTAACTAATCATTTATGCACATGAGATCAGTCAGTTCATCAGTTACCGTGAAGCATGATCATATCATGTGATGTTGTTTGACTCACAGATACCACATGAGATCAGTCAGTTCATCAGTTACTATGAAGCATCATCATATCATGTGATGTTGTTTGACTCACAGATACCACATGAGATCAGTCAGTTCATCAGTTACTGTGAAGCATGATCATATCATGTGATGTTGTTTGCCTCACAGATACCATGAAAAAATAAAGGGCTACATAGAGCACAGCATGATACTATCACAGCAATTTGAAAAGGACTGACACTTTCTCACTAAAAAGATAAGCCGCTTCCTATTTTTAGCGGTGGAAGATATTCTTGTCTTGTACCCCCATACAAGACAAGAAAAAAAATCACACACTTTTCCCCGGAAAAAAATCTATTCATATTTCTTCATCAGGGTTCAAACTTTATTCTCATCAATAAAACAATGATTTTACTACATAAGTATTTTAAAATTAATCTATGTATACTATTTTGCTAGCTAACGATTTAACGAGCATGCACCTTTCACTGTGTTTTACCCTTTTTTCACCCCCCTGTCAATGTTTGTTTACTTTGTTTACTTTGAGTAAAATAGAGTGTTCTCCCTTGTTAGTAACTAACGTAAAGAAAGAAATTACCTCCCTTTGACCAAATTCAAATACTTTTTTACAGGTATTTGTCGCTGTTGTAGTAGCATTATAATATATTTATAAAATACATTGTATTTTTATTATGAAATACATTTAAAATACTGTCAAGACACGGATATATATCGATAAATCAACTATTTACTTCAGCAATGGAAAACAATTTTGCGGGAAAATGCTTTTGATGGAATGTAAACAAAACAAAGGTGTTTAGTGAGAAATAAAATCAAACACCGGAAAAAGTACAAGATAGGGAAATCTCTGACACCCTTGGGTAAAATTTTAATGGTTTTCTAACTCGGCAAGCCTCGTAAGAGAACGATTGAAATCTTACCCTCGGGTGTCAGAGATTTCCCTATCTTGTACTCCCCCCAGTGTTAAATTCTATATTTCTCCTTCACCAGTTCTGCTGAAAATGATTATTGTCCAGCAAAAGTCATCACTGAGTAGAATCTGTTTGAAAAATGCATGAAGAAATTTAGAGAACAAAACTATTAAAGACAGAAAATAAGAAATAAAAAATTTGGAGTTTGGGTCCATTTGACTACCTTAATATACTCTAAAATAGTAAGAACTCAAGCAAGTCTTTTCGAAGACTTGAGTAAATAAATTTCTGAAGTAGTCGATGGAAAATTCCACATATACATTGAACTTAAAAAAAAGCTAGAGGCTCACTGAGCCTGTATCACTCACCTAGCACAAGAATGATACTGAAGCAAATTTCAAAGTGAGATAATCATTACCTTAACTGTTTTCTATATTTATACATAAGGTAAAGTGAGAGCAGCTCTCCTTTTTTGTAAATTTTCATATGGTGCATTAGCTGTGTGCAAAGTTTCACTGAAATCAGATTAACCATTTTGGAATAATAGGGGTTTAGAGGTCATATGGGTAGAAATTATGCTCAAGTCCAATTTTCTGCTCTTTATGCAAACCTTCATATTGTGCAGTTTTTGATTCAAATGCAATGATCAATTTGGGAGGAGTTGCACTTTACAAGGCAGATGGACAGTCTGATATGACAGACAGGGTGATCTCAATTGGTGTGGGAGGAGGTAAAAATTAACAACAAAAAAACAATTTTCAAGTTTTGTTATTGTTTTTCCTTTGATTTTTTTAAACTAAACATTGTCATTGAATGGAAATTATTTTTGCATATCTTACTCAAATGATAGGTGTTTTAAAATGTGCTGATTTCGGTTTTGACATTCTATCATTTTTGGTATGCTCATGAAAAGAAATTGTGATGCAAATCACAAAGACTGTGAAAATTAGGTCAAGGTCAAGCTATACCTGCCAGACTGACATGTACACCTTACAATATTTTTACAGACCAAATATAGTTGACCTATTATGACTTGCAGTAATTGAAGAACTGACAATGATGAAAATGTGACACAAGTCACTGGACCGTGAAAATGAAGTCAAGATCAAGTGACACCTGCCAGACTGACATCTACATCTTACAATGTATTTATAGACCAAATATAGTTGACCCGTCTCTTATAGTAATTGAGAAACAGATTTGCTCATGAAAATGTGATGCAAGTTACTGGACCGTGAAAATGAGGTCAAGGTAAAGTGAAACCTGCCAGACTGACATGTACACCTTACAATGTATTTATAGACCAATTATAGATGACCTATCTCTTACAGTAATTGAGAAACAGATCTACTCATGAAAATGTGACACAAGTCACTGGACCGTGAAAATGAGGTCAAGGACAAGTGACACCTGTTAGACTGACAGCTACATCTTACAATGTATTTATAGACTAAATATAGTTGATCTGTCTCTTATAGTAATTGAGAAACAGTCCTGCTCATGAAAATGTGACGCAAATTTGACGAAGTCACTGAACCGTAACAAGAATTGCTCTCTGCAGTCATATTTGTTGGCCAAATGGAACGAAATGAAGAAACTTTATAGAGGACCTTACATAGATGCTTCCTGCCAAGTTTGGCTCCATTTGGCCAAGCAGTTTCAGAGGAGATTTTTTTAACATTAGCCAATCAGAAAAAAGAATTGCTCTTTGCGGCCATGTTTGTTAGCCAAATGGAACCAAATAACGATGCTTTATAGAGGATCTTACATAGATGCTTCCTACCAAGTTTGGTTTAATTTGGCCAAGGAGTTTCAGAGGAGAAGATGTGTTTAACATTAACCAATCAGAAACAATGATCACCCTTGGCAGCCATATTTGTTGGCCAAACGGAACGAAACGATGAATTTTATAGAGGACCTTACATAGATGCTTCCTGCCAAGTTTGGCTCCATTTGGCCAAGCAGTTTCAGAGGAGAAGATTTTTTTAACAGTAGCCAATCAGAAACAAGAATTGCCGTTGGCGGCCATATTTGTTGGCAGAATGGGACGAAATGAAGACACCTTATAGAGGACCTTACATAGATGCTTTCTGCCAAGTGTGGTTCCATTTGGCCTAGTTGTTTCAGAGGAGAAGATTAAAATGTGAAAAAGTTAACGGACGGACGGACGCCAAGTGATGGCAATACCTCACATGGCTCTTTGGGCCAGGTGAGCTAAAAAATTAATTTGGATGTTGGTGCTTTTTGATCCATTTGTCCTTGGAAACATAAGAGCTAGGTCAAATCTGTGTCATAAATACATGCAGGATATTTCACAAGGAATCAAAAGAAAACCCCAATATCAAAATGGGACTAAAAATAAAAAATTCAAAATTTAGGGTGTTGACCCTGTTAACCCTATTATATCTCAAAAACGGTAAGAGCCATACAAAATCTTTTGAAATCCAATTGTTCCATGACACTGCTTTTATTTTCTCGGGTTCTAATAATGTAGTTATTAGGTACTTTTAAAAATATTAAGTCTTGAGTCTTTAAAGAAATTCCCCCAAATTGGATTACAATCTTCACAATCCCAGACCTCACCCATGGCCAAATCATATTTCTTATGATGTATATTCAGGTAATCACATAAACATTGAATAATTTGATCTTGAGGTCAGAGGTCATGAAGGTGCATGACATATGAAGGTGGTGAAAACACAAGCCAAAATAACATGAGCCTTGGTGAAAAATGTCAGGCATGAGCAGGTTTGCACAAGAACAACAGGATGAGGAAATAAGCGTGAAACAAAACAAGCATGTCTCCCTTCCTTGAAGGGGAGAGGTAACAAATGACCTGTTGGAACAAAAATGTACGTGGATTTAAATGACCAGTTTTTTGTGAGGCACAACAATAGCAAACGGATCATACAAATTCTTACCTTAAAACTCAAATTCCATGTTAAGTGATGTTAAATAAACATATACAATAAAAATAGAGATTTGTATATGGTAATATGTATGTACATATACAGTTTTTTGTAAGATTAGAGTTATCCTGAAAAATCTTAAACTGATGTAAATCAAAGAGGAACTTAAGGGTGGAATAGCCCCAATCATGTTCAATTAAGACAGGTTTACTTTTTAATTTTAATTGACAAGAGTAATACCATGGGTGCCACTAGTGGAACAGGAACTGCTTACTCTTCTGGAGCACCGAAGTTCCCCCTCGGTTTCTTGTGGGGTTCGTGTTACTCAATCTGTACAAAAATGTGTAGTGTTTTGTAGATCATTGTTTGTCTGTCTTTTTGTCCTTTTTCTGTCTGTCTTTCTTCTGTTTACATTTTGTGATTACCCCTTTGGTATCTTCAAACTTTTGTTACTTGTATTAGTATTTCTATTCATTCAGATGGTGTATTCTTAACATTTTTACATGTAAAGAACTTGAGAGTGAAAATGCGATAAGTTGACAAACAATAAAGATTAATCTTCATTATGTGACCATAAGTTCAGAGAGCCTATAGTCATTCATCTGGCTAACAAACTCACACAAACTGTTCAGCATGATATGCTATCAGTCCAGAAAAATGTTGGATACAACACTTGGAGGGACAGCTGGACCTGTCCGTCGATTGTGATATAAAATAACGCTTATAACTTGGATGGACTTAAATCTAACTGCCATAAAATAGAGGCCACAGTCAACATCGGAAATACAAGATCCACCATTCAATTCTTATAATTATATTTAAATCACACCAAAATTTAATATAGTTGAATTTTTCGTTGTAAATTTTACTTGTGTTCGAATATTTGCTGTTGGAAATTACTACGCCATTGATTGTTTACATCTGACGTCGTCATGGAGGCACGTGCAAGTTCAGGTTTGAGTTTCATTGGGATATGAAAAATCTCTTTTATAATCATGTGACCACTGCATAACCAATCGTATTGTAACCTTTCAATGAAAAACGGAAGTAATGTAATTATAATTACATGAAACATATACAGGGGTATATGAAGACAATAAATATGCTCTTTTGCTAAATAAGATAACTTTTTGACCAGCTGTTCTACTATTAGCTACTAAGAATATGCTTTATAAACATAACAATTATTTAGTATGTGTCATGTTTTTGTGTGTTCTATGATTTGTGGTTGTTTAATGTTCATTTGATGGAATTGTTGACCACTGCAGAGTTTAAACTTTCTTTTCATAAAACAAAAAACTATTGTTTTTGTCTATTTGTTCCTATCATAATATTCAATATGGAATGTCATTTTGAGCTACATGTTCCTATATGACAATTTGTTTTCTTCTACTACACCAATTCTTATACTAGCTTTATTTATATAGTCTCAGACTCTTTTAGTAGCTCTTCTGTTTTTGTTGTGTTCTTGTAGAGTTAGAGGTCTAGCCCGTCTAAAAACTTTCAAGATTGGGGGTAGGGGTTATGTTGTTTAACGCCACTGTCAACAATATTTCAGTTATATCGTGGCGGTCAGTTGTTGGAGAAAACCTGAGTACCCGAAGAAAACCACCAAACCTGTTGCAGGTCACTGACAAACTTTATCACATAATGTTGTTTCGAGAGCACTTCACCATGAACCTTTCAAGATTGTCACCTCAACTTGAATCACACATTTTATTAACAATTGCACTGTGTTATCGTTGAGTTGAGTTGTATAACTGATATAAATGAAACATAAGAATGATTGGCTTATCAATGAGAAATGTAAAGTTCCCATTGAATCAACTCCACAAAGGACAATATACATCTAGAAAGATGCGACATCATGCTTTCATGGACAGTGTGACATGTTTAACACAATAGCCCACATTTCTATGCTTTTGCGAATATTTGTACAAAATCATTTGGAATCAGGACTTTGCCAAAATGGCCCCACAATCATTGTTTCAGTAAAGTTTGATTCCAATTAGCAAAGTAGTTTCGGAGTAGATGTTCAAAATATGAAATTTAAACAATGATGACGGATGGACAAAGGTCGAAAGGATAACAGACGACAAGTGATGGCAAAAGCTTACATAATCTTTGGCCATGTGAACAAAACAAAACTTTATATATACATTTCATCAATATGTCCTATTTTAAACTTAATACTGCAGCCATCTTAAATTTTCTACCAAAAAGTTAAGAACAATACAAAATCAAAACACAAACTTTTTTTAGAGGACCATACATCCGTAAGGAATGTTGCCACAATACAACAATTCCTTCAAATGTGGTTTCTGAGTAGTGGAAGTTAAACATGTTTTAAGTAAAGATCACCAATATCAGAAAATTGAACAGAAATAAGTGAGATAACAGTACAGCTGGAGCAACGACTTTTGACTGCCATGTTCCAACTAAAGACCAAACAAAAAGTTTCAATTGGTAAAAAGAAATTATTAAGAATTCATTGTGTTCTGGTCAGTGATACTACTCTATGTGGACAGTACATCTCTCTGATTGTACTTTGTACTTTCAACAAATCAACAAAACAATAACGTTTACCATTCCATACACTTTATTGACAAAACATGAAATCAAGAATGTCTAAATAAGCAACAAAAACATCTAAGTAACATATCTTATAAAACTTGAGTAGTAATATGTAACCCTTAGTAACGCTAAATCAAAACAACAAATCAAATCAACTTGAAACATAG
>MJUT01031575.1:24713-38838 GCA_002080005.1 Gigantidas platifrons
TTTTTTTTGCAAATAAAGGGGCATAACTCAAGAACGCTAAAGTAAACAGACTTTCTTTTGCAAATGAAGGGGCATAACTCAAAAAAGCTAAAGTAAACAAACTTTCTTTTGCAAATGAAGGGGCATAACTCAAGAAAGCTATAATAAACAGGTGTTCTTTTGCAAATGAAGGGGCAAAACTCAAGAACACTAGAGTAAACAGACTTTCTTTTGCAAATGAAGGGGCATAACTTAAGAACACAAAAAGTGTCAAAAGTCCGAAATTGAACTTAAGACTGCCTTATATATGGTTCCTGACCTTGTGAATATAAATTTGAAATCATTTGTTTCTGGGGAACTTAAGTTATGGAGAGAAACTAAATATGAGACGGATGTACGGAAAGGGACATTTAAAAAATCTTTTTATGAACCCTTGTATATATTCATTACCGTTATTGGTTTAAAAGTTAGCAGCTAGAACAATATCTTTTTTTTATAATTTAGCAAATTGCATCAGTTGTCTTTTTTAAATTTTAGCCATTCAAAAAGCAAATCTGACAGAGGGGCATTCAAGGAACATTCATACCACGCTTGGTACAGATTCATGTATATCATTGGGGAAATTATTTGGTTGGTTCGGCTCTATGATGTTTAACACTCCTTCCAACAATATTTCAGTTATATTTCAATGGCAGTCAGTTTTATTGGTGGAGGAAACCAGACTACCCGGAGAAACCACCACAACTGGCCCGAAAAATTATTTGGAAAAAGAGATTGAAATGTGAAGTTAACATATTACAGTACAAACGTGGAGATCTAGTAACATAAAAATAATTAAATAAAAAAGCAAATCGTTAGCATATAAGCATGTGCAATTTTTTAATTTTTCATTTAGTGGCATTAAACCAAGCATAATGAATACAGCATTGTCAACCAATAAATACTATACTATAGACCACAAGGAAATTGTAACACTTAATTCATTCTCATATGTCTACAATTGTCGTCGGTAACCCATGCCTGATCCCGCTTCCATACTCTCCACTTGTCAGAAATCATCGTAGTCATGAATCTTAAATCTTATTGGCTGAGCTGAATTTGAAGGACTTATTATTTGCTCAGCCATTACGCTCTATCAGACGAGAAAATTAAGTCACATGACTTTGATACCTTATTTGAATATTATGCAAATAAACATGGTTTAATACTACATATTACAAACTTTATTTTTGTGACCTACCCAGTCTTTGTCTTAAATTTTTTCACCTCTTTCCCGAAAGCCAAATTTAGAAAAAATTTCTATTTATTCAAACAAATTCTTTAATTATTTTCACTTGTCCGAATCCAGTTTTACTTGTCCGCGGCTTAAGGCATGTGGGTTAGCGCAAAGACTGTCTCCTGATCATTCGTCAAATTGAGCAATGCTATGTATTTATAACAATTTCTAAATACCTAATCAGTAACAAGACAACTCTGAATCAAATGTAATTATTTCAATTGTCCCACGGGTGACAAGTGGATAGCATCCGAGTGTGGTCAGCCGTGTATTACCGACAATGGTCAACGATGGGTACATGCATATTTGTAGCTATACCAAAGAGTTCTGTCCAATAATAAGTCATGGATGTTTTGTTTCCTGTATCATATCTTTAGTCCTACAGTCTTTGCCTTAATTTTTTTTACCTACTTGCCCTAAAGCCAAATTTAGAAAAAAAATCTATTTATTCAAACAAATTCTTTTATACATTTGTAATTTTCACTTGTCTGAATCCAGTGTTATTTGTCCANTGTATTACCGACAATGGTCAACGATGGGTACATGCATATTTGTAGCTATACCAAAGAGTTCTGTCCAATAATAAGTCATGGATGTTTTGTTTCCTGTATCATATCTTTAGTCCTACAGTCTTTGCCTTAATTTTTTTTACCTACTTGCCCTAAAGCCAAATTTAGAAAAAAAATTCTATTAATTCAAACAAATTCTTTTATACATTTGTAATTTTCACTTGTCTGAATCCAGTGTTATTTGTCCAAGGCTTTGGGCAAGTGGGTTAGTGCGAAGACTGTTCCTCACCCTTGCTATACATTTTGTTTATCAAATATGTGTACTGTAGATATTAGAGAACAAAAATCAAACATTACAACTCCTAATGTCACGTTTAAATAGGTTTTCTTGTTTTTTACCTTAGGCTGGATCCAGCTTAAGCTTAACAGAGTCTACACAAACAATTATTAAACAAATAAACACAAAAACCATGCCATTAAAAAAATCAATCAAAATAAAAAAAAAATGTGCTGTGTACATAAAAAGACATTTATTGCAGTTTTTTTTTTTTAAACTTGCAGTCAAACTTATACTAATAGGTCACCTTTGGGACAAAGAAAAAGTGACCTTTTAATACAGGTGACTGCATATGCAGGTTTCGTTGTATTCAAATTGTAAATAACTACTATGTAAAATCACTGTTTTGGAACTCTGTTAACGATTCTTTTAGATTTGTCACCTTTGTACTAAGCAATACAGACAAAAGAAAAATAGTTAATCAACAGTCTTCCGGTGAGAGGCTCATCTGAGCATATACCTTGTATAACTTTTCTGGTTACATATTATCTGATTTATTCAATGTACAGATTTGTAGTTTTTCAGAAAAAAAGATATTATATATTTTTTTAAATTTCTCATTGGGTTCTATTTGAACTTTTTTCCTGTCATGGCAGCCATCATTTATTTCTGATCAACATTAACTATTTAAAAGAGTTCAAGGGACTATATGCTAAACTGTGTCAAGAGTTGGCAGACATCTTTAATTTCACATCAACTTCAAAAACTCATATTTGGGGGTTTATGGTTGTGGTGTTTAATGCCACTTTCAACCATATTTCACTTATATCTTGGCAGTCAGTTTTATTGGAGGAGGAAACCAGAGTACACAGAGAAAACCACTGACCTTCTTTGGTAAGTCGCTGACAAACTTGATCACATATTGTTGTATCGAGTACACCTCGCCACGAATGAACTTCGAAATCACAGCTTTAGTGATGATAGGCACTGATAGCACATGTAAAATCCAATTACCATACGATCAATGTAACAGTTCATAAGATTTTTAAATTTCATACAATCGTAATTGGTCATGGCTGCCATATTGAATTTCCAACCACCACCAAATAAACATTCCTGCTAAGTTTGATTTCAATTGGACCAGTGATTTGCAAAAACAAGAATGAAATTCTAAAAGATTACAACAACAAAAGCTAGATGCCAAGTGAAGAAAAAATCTCCATCTTAACCTTAAAACATGTTCTATTATAAGAGAACAATAAGAGAATCTCTTTACGAAGTTCCATGGCTAAAAACATTATGTAACAGTGAAATTGTAATACAAGGTACATGTAGATACCTCAAACAAAATAAGCAGTGAAACCTGTCTAAACGAAATCTCCTTGGGTTAAACTTTTGTGTTTGGAATAGACAGGTATTCTGTTTTTACAGGTTAAATTAACAAAGTATTCCTATATTGGGATTTAAAAAAAAAAAATTTGGTATATACAATTTAAATTAACAAAGAATTCCTACATTGGGATTTTTTATATGTTTGGTTTATACAAGATTCTGTTTTATTCAGGGTTTGGCTTAGACATGTTTCACTGTAAATGAGAAATAATATTGTTTTCCAGTTGTTTCAATACCACAAGTTTCATGGAGCCTACACTGTGTTGAATCGATCTGCTATATAATCTATAAAAAATGAATAAACTCATTTCTCATCCAATGTTAAGATATGATAGGATAAGTTTTATTTAAAGTCGGCATGTCAAAAACAAGAAATACAACACAAGCTCTAGTGAGCTTTTGACTGACATCAGTGAGCTTTTGACCGACATTAAATAATAAGTGAGCTTTTGACAGACATAAATCAGCGGTTGACCGACATAAGTGAGCTTTTGACTGGCAGGTTATTCTGGAACATTAAAACAGGGTAACTGCACTTTTTCTATTGTAAGAAAATTTGCTTGTCTTTCATTCGACCCAAATATGCTATGTAGGTACAAGGAGAAAATCTATGACCATGACATATTTGTAAATTTACATAACAAAAAAAAAATCAACTACAAATTTATATTCAATGTGCCTAGATACAATCATTTAGTCCATTATTGATGGTTTATAGTGTTTAATGCCACTTTCAATAATATTTCAGTCATATCGTGGCAGGGTACATTATTGAAGGTATTTTCTCTAGTTTATAAACAAAAATAAAAAACTTTGGAGATATTGCTTAGTAATATATAATTAAGAGATAATTTTCATAAGTCATGGCTTATTAAAATTTTTATTATGAGCCTGTCACCTTTAACGGTTCCCACCATGGTTAAGTATCAATAAACAATGGCTTTCATAAGAAAAAAAAATATTTGGTACAAAATACTTCATTATTATATAACTTTATTACTTTATGACTTTATTATTTATAACTTTATTACTTTATTATTACCTAAATCAGCAATCACATTTTTTTGTCCCACCATAGATTATACATGCTATAGAATATGTACATGTAGGTGAATGCAGTTAATAATAGAATCCTTAACAAACTTATAAGGGATTATATCAAGTGTACATTAACACGATACATATAGGGCTTTCAAGATTTTCAAATGCACCAGTACTTCATGTCACTATTTACAGGCATATCAATTTCTTAAAATTTGAATATTTCCATGAATATCTTATGNAACAGTCTTTGAAATTAGGAGGTACAAATTACCATTTTAAAAGGATAAAAATACCTAGTACTGCCCCTTACTGAAAGGCCTGTATATATATGTATTATGATATCAACTATGAATCATTTATTGTGAATTAAAACAGTATATATTTTTCTCCATTCTAAATTAGAATTATATGTAACTCTTTGAAACAAAATACTATACTATGAAAAATTATTAAATTAATCTGTCCTGATAATCTCTTAAGTTACAGATAGGAAGCAGACTTCACACATCATTTACTGATTTTTGTATTATTTCATATCATAACATGTTATCTCTTTCAATATATTACTGTATGTTAAATATTTTTATAATACAGCCCAGACACAGAAATGAGGATTGAGATTTGTCATTGTTAGATGTGGATACTTTTCTATACAACAGGGACACAGAGACAAAGGTTGGGATTTATCATTGTTACCAGATAAATTGGTTATGTGCAATTGGCAAAACACTTTTTTTTTATCCAGGCAATAATATTTAAACTATCCTTTTCTTTTCATTTTTATTATATCAATCAGCATGATTAGGGTTATGGTTATGGTGTTTAACACCACTTTCAACAATATTTCAGCTATATCGTGGCGGTCAGTTTTATTAGTGGAGGAAACTGGAGTACCCGGAGAAAACCACTAACCTGCTGTAACTTAGTGTAAGTCACTGACAAACTTTATCACATAATGTTGAATCGAGTACACCTCGCCTGATCAGGATTCAAACTCACAACATTAGTGGTGATAGGTATTGATTGCATAGGTAGCTATACATCCAACTACCATACGATCATGACAGCTCGTCTTATTTTCAGAGTAATATGGAACTTTATAAAAGCAAAATCCTGTAGGTAATAAAATTTAAAAAAAACCCAGAGGTTCCATGGTGCCTGCAATCACGGACCTCGTTAATAACTTTGCTCAATTTACAGTAATTGCCAAAAATGATATTCTTTTACATGCATATCTCAATTTTAAACACAACTAGCTGTTATTTATTGTGTATTCCACATCAAAATATTGCATTGTGCACTACAATTTGATACGATTCAGCTGTGATAACTAGAACTGTGAGTGACCTCACTGAGTGATACCCCCCACTTGCAGTTTAGTAGGAGTTGCACTTACAAGTATAATTTTGCATCCCCCTCCCCTTTTCGTGAAAGTATAAGTTGAATTATCTCCCCTTTTAAATTTTGGACAGCAACCATATTCCTTCATGCACATCTGCAGGTAGTGTACTACAAGTGTGTAAAGCTTCATAAAAATCCATTAAGCCGCTTAGGAGGAGTTGCGCTTACAAGGTACATGGACGGACGTACGGACAGGGTGATTCCTATATACCCCCCCCCAAACTTTGTTTGCGGGGGGTATAATAAGCTTTGCTCTCCCTATCATCTGACAGAACCTGATTCAAGGTCATGTGCCCAGGCCTGCAAAATCTTAACAGGGCCTTTCAAGTTTGTTTCATTATTGAAAAGATCTCTGATTGGTTAATTTCTTTAAATCAGAGAGTCCTTCTAATCTGCTTCTGTCAGATGGCATACATAAAGTAAACAACAGTGTGTTATTGGTGTTTAATGCCAGATTCAATATTTCAGCAATATCATGGCTGTCTGGTTCATTAGTGGAGGAAACATAACATGCTGTTTTGACCACTTTAAGAAATTTCCATTTTTAGCAAAAATGGGAAGGAAGGCAGGCAAATCCATGGAAAATCTCAGCAGCACTTGGTATAATCAGATCCAGTGAGTTCTGATCCAAATTGGGATAAATCCCATAATTGTATAAAACTGTCAAAATTACACATAAAATCTAGAGAGTATGTTAAATGACTCTATATAATGTAGTTATAGTTGAAATGTTAGATTATTCCAGCAAGAAATGTAGAGCTTAGAGTCATTTAAAGACATTTTTAGTTTAGCAACACAGCGATTATCTTCTATTAAGGATGAAGCTGTTAAATACATTTCTGGCAGGAGACCACCAAAGCACCATCCCATCCAAGCAGTGTTTCAGCTAGACTTTGAAATCTTAAGGACAATTGCCAGTATTATCAAAATTTCTTCAGGACATTCTAACTTATTTTTAGAAAGTTTTTCAGGACAATTTGAGAAATTTTATACAATTATGGGATTTATTTGAAATTGAGATCAGTTATGGAAGAAATTTGTGTCAAGAGTGTTCTGATCCCTAAAAATCCTTGAATGACTATAAATGTATGTAATCTACTATTGGCTTTGTTTTTTTCATGGATTTTAATCAAATTTATATGTAAGGGTTTAAACTAATATTTCAGTAGATTATGAATTATCAGAACTGATTGAAAATTCTTGTAGCAGTTATAGCCCTTGACAACACACTGGGAATCCTGTTCAATATTAAGCTTCCCTGTGCCAAATTTAAATAAAAGTTGAGAGAGATTCAGCTAGGCATTGATCTCGGGACATTTTCCAACTCAAATGAGAAGCAGGGGTTGAGGTTAGGGTTATGGTGTTTAATGTCACTTTCAACAATATTTCATTTATAACGTGGCGGTAAGTTTTATTGGTGGTGGAAACCAGAGTCAATGGAGAAAACCGCTGACCTGTCGCAAGTTACTGACAGACTTTATCACATAATGTTGTATAGAGTACACTCCAACTGGGTGGGATTCCAACTCATAACATTAGAATAGAGAAGCAGAGTCAAAACAAATCTTTTGCATAACGCTAACAAAATTACAAATGTTAGAGAGCTTACAACCTGGCCATATCGATGAACGGACATACAGACAAGTCTGCATTTCTAAACTCCCCTATTCTGGGTAGTGGCAGGGATAACTGACACACCCACTGCACGTCAATGACTGTCAATGAAAGGTCTGTTAGACTATTATAGTGATCATAAAGCTACTAATACTGACCTTCCTTCAGCTTGTATGTTGCTATCCCACCTGTGGTCCCAGAAGTGCCAAGTCCTAGAAGAATTAACCACGGATCTGTTCCATCTAAAACAATATTTTAATTGTTCAAACATTTGGTTAAAAATTACAGCACAAGATATGTAAGTCTTTACCTTGAAGAGAAGAAGATGCATACATTTGTACTTTTTCACACATTATGACAATTTTGTATATCTGTTAACCTTAGTGCTATGTCAAGATACATTAAGGCATTCCCATTAACCCTGCCACTTTTTTGTGCCTGGACCTAGATTTTCTTTGGCTTTTGTTATTTTTCTGTTTACAACTATAAGGTTTGTCTGAGGAATTGTTTGTGTTGTGGTATGGTTTAACTTTTTATTTTCAAGTTTAGTTTGGGAGATGAAATTGTGTTAGCATGTGGCATAATTAAAAATAATATTTTAAGCTAATAGTACTGGTTTAAGCTATTATAACTGTGTCTCTCACTTCATGACATAGACTGGCAGACTATTTCAAAAACATATTCTCCAAATAAACTACATTTGTATGTACTTAGCTGAAATAACTAGTACAAACATTTGAAAATAAGTAGAGCAGTTGCTCAGAAGAGTGATTGTTGTTTTATGCTAACTCAGCAATTTTTCAGATATATCATGGCGAGAACAAGTTAATTTTCAATGAGATAATGATGTTACTCAGAAGATTTTTTCAACATGAACAAAAAAGAAGATTTTATGAACATTTTCCCCATATCATTATATAGTGGTGGCAATTTTGGATTCCAATCTACACAAAAATGCAAAGTAGGTAGAAAATCGAACAAAGTACATAAAAGCCAAATTTCAAGGTTCCAATGGGTCCTATGTTTAAAATTTGTCCAGCAGTAGTGACCAGTTTAGATTTTCAATCCACATAAAAAAAAATTAAAAAAATTCTATAAAAAAATTCTATATTTTTCAAAAAGGTCACATGTTAAATTTTAACCAGCAAATTTAGTCATCTTGAAATTCAAAAAAAAAAAATATTATAAAATAACACAAACTTTATAGATAATCTTCCAGCCAAGTCTTCTTTTAGATGGTTGAGTAGTAACAGATAAAGACGTGATCAAATGATTTGATTAAGAAAAACTTAAGCAAATGAGCAGAAACCAACCTTTGTATTTTTCAACAAATCAAGGGGCATAACTCAAAACGAAACTAGAACTGTCCGCATAGCGGGACTAATACCCCCCGCTTCACTCTGACTGTGTCCAATATTATTGAAAACTAAGTCTACACGGAAAATATATTATTTGTCAAATTATAATGTTTAAAATCACATTCAACAAAAATAAAAACGTCGTAGCATAAAAACTGTAAGAGGAGTTGCGCAGACAAACCATGTACCCTTTCAGCCATATTCACACAAAAATGGCTAAGTTCAACCATCTATATTTTTAGTAAAAATGCACAAACATCAAAATCCTTACCACATGCACATCTTTGATATATGTACAAACAATCTAAAATCTAAAAATACCCTTTTTGCCAAATTCACCAAAAACTGACTAAGTTCAGCAATCTATATTTTTGGTAAAAATTCATGTAAATCAAAATCCTTACCACATGCACATCTTTGATGTATGCACAAACGATCTGCAATACAAAAACTTCCTAGCTTAAAAACTGTAGGAGGAGTTGCGCGGACAAACCATGTACCCTTTTTGCCAAATTCACCAAAAAATTACTAAGTTCAACAATCTATATTTTTGGTAAAAATGCACAAAAATCAAAATCCTTACCACATGCACATCTTTGATATATGTACAAATGATCTGCAAAATAAAAACTTCCTAGCAGAAAAACTGTAGGAGGAGTTGCGCAGACAAACCATGTACCCTCTATGCGAACAGACAGACGGACAGACTGACAGACAGGGTGAAACCTATATACACCCCCCCAAACTTTGTTTGCGGGGGGTATAAAAAGGGGTCATAACTGCTAACCTGAATAATACATTAATATATGGATATAAACACAGAAAAAATGCTTCAACCGGAAAAAACAATGCAGAATAGGATTTTTATATTGATAACACATGAAAAGTAGACAGAGCTAATTTTATTGTATTTATAAACAAAAGTGATTAAGAATTTAATTGTTTTCAGTGTAAACACATGCTTGATATAAATAACATGAAAAAGAATACAGAAGGGACATCCAGAAAATTCAAGGTGAAGTTGACAGAGTAATGATGTTTACCAGATCATTGCATTGTGTACAATCAGTAGCTTATGGTTAGCTGATTGGTTGCCTGATATAAAAAGCAAGCGAGACAAATATTATTAATGGATAGTTCAAGTCCTTGTTGTAAATCCAACCACCATGAAATCACAACAATGATGGATATTGAAGTACATTATAGATTGATGAGTGAGTGAGTGATTGTTGTCCAATGGCGACTCAGCAATTTTTCCGCTATATTATGGTGAGAAAAAGTTAATTTTCAATGAGATGATGATGAGGTCTGCTTTGTACTAGACCAACAGGCTTTGTCACCTCACTCGGAAACATTATCCTGATTCCGAGCCAACCAGCTCTTTCTCCTTAATGATGTGTGCTTAGTGGAGAAACAATAAATACAAATTTTATAGTTTACGATTAGACCCGATTGGGACTTGAACTCACGATCAACTACACTCGAGGCAAGCACACTAACCATTACACCACTAATGCGGTTGAGATTGTTTGTTATATTTACTTACCAACACAATGACACTTATAATAACCAATAAGTAGTGCAAAAAGATTGACTACAGCACTAATTATGAATGTCAATCCTCCAACTATCAATACAGTCTTTGGTTTACCTACTGGAAGACAAATAGAAATTTTGTAAAATTATTGAACTGAAATCTTTTATGTCTGTTTCCATTATCAAGTTATAAACATGTTTGAAAAATTGTCCAAATCATATTTTTGAAGTGTATTTGAATAACAGCTATGTTTTACAACATTTATATCAAATCCAAAAAACATGGCAAACTATAAAACTGAGAGTTTGTATACAAAACAGATCTATGTCCCACCAGCAGTAAATCATGAAAATGAGAAGGTGAGGTTTACACGATACAACATTATGTGATAAAGTTAGTCAGTCTCTTACGGCAGGTCTGTGGTTTTCTCCGGTTTCTTCCATTAATAAAACTGGCCGCCATCATAAAACTGAAATATTGTTGAAAGTGGAGTTAAACACTGATGGTGAACCTATGTGCAGGTGAGTCAAAAACAGCTAGTAAATCAATTGCACTAATGCAATTATAAAAAAAAGTTTTACATAATACCTCTGTTATCATTATTACCTAGAGGCTCAGTGGGCTGAGCCTGTGTTGCTCACTTGTCATTTTGCTTGGAGGAACCTTTATACATATACACAAAATATAGATGATTTCTAAAATTTCAATTAATTTGGCCAAATGGTTTTAGAGAAGATTTTTCCTTAATTGGCAAATCGAAAAGAAGAACTTCCTATGGTGGCCATATCAGTTGTATGATCGGCCCGAAATATGGAAATTGGTACAGGATCTCCCATACATTATTCTTACAAAGTAACGATTCATTGTGCCTCCTAGTTGCTTTGTTTGGCCAAATGGTTTCCGAGAACAAGATTTTTAGAAATTGACTAACCAGAAATAAGAATTGCTTATGGCAGCCATGTTTGTTAACGGATCCGGACGAAATGAGCAATCTTTATAGAGAAATTTACTTAGATGCTTCCTACCAAGTTTCAGTTCATTTGGCTATTTGGTTTCAGAGGAAAAGATTTTTTAGAAATTGACCAACCAGAAACAAGAATTGCTTATGGTGGCCATTTTTGTTAACGGATTGGGATAAAAGGAGCAATATTTATCGAGGACCTTCCATAGAGGCTTCCTACCAATTTCCGTTCTTTAGCAAAGCGGTTTAAAGGAGATGATTTCTAGAAATCGACCAACCAGAAACAAGAATTGCCTATGACGGTCAGATGAGTTAAAAATAAAATTCAAATCCAAACATGCACATACCGTACAGTCAAGAAAATTGGCACCGGACCGATGGACCGCGTCCGATAAATTTCCCGGCAATCCGGTAGTTTTCGTTAAATTTGTTTTTCAGCTGCTGCCTTTAAGAATAGATAAATCGAAGTTCTCTGTAAATTCAACTTAAAAATATTTCTAATTCTCTTTTATTTGTTATTTTTAGATAAAGAAAAATCTAAAATAAATAATACATATCGTAATTGATAATCACGAGTGTAAGTCGTGATCGTGGTATTTCGGAAAAATATTATTCTTTAGAGTTTTCTTCATTAACAATTGTCGTTAATTCGGAACATTTTATCACTTCAAAACATGGTGGTCATGGCTTTCTTGCTGAATAAGGCAGGAGCCATTAAAGAGAAAAGTAACCACAGAGGAGACGAGAGAACGGAAGAAACAGTATAAAAAAGACTGAGAACGTAATTTTATTGATTCTTGGAAGCAGGACCGACCCTGGCTTCATCACAACATTGAACAAAATGTTATGGTCTGCAACTGGTGCATCGAAGCCAATGGACTGGTAGCATAGAGCTATTATTTTATTCTATTTTTTTTTTACATATAAGGATTCATTTGTAATAGATAGAATGTGTATTTCATTTAGTAATTTTTAATGTCACAAATAGTTTTGTAATTTTAGAGAGGAAATATACTTTTAATGAATATGATCATGCTGTATACAATAATATATTTATGGACATAGTGTAAAATTGTCATCCCACTTGGACACATATATATACTGATTCAAGGTCAACCAGTCTTTGCTCTTTCTCCTTAATGCTGTGTACTTAGTAGAGAAGCAAAAAATACCAATTTTATAGTCTTTGATCTGATCCGATTGGAGCATGAACCCATAAGCACTAGCACGCTAACCTTTACGCTGCTGTCTAATTGTAGATATTGCTGTTTGTGATTGTAAGTTTAATGCAATCAATATGTGACACTTAGATAAAATAAATTTATTATTTAAATAAAAAAATCATTATTTTATTGTCGGTCCTGTAAAATAGAGTTCGGTCCTGTAATTCCTCACAGTTCACAGGACTGAATGTCCTGTGGATTCAAATCCCTAATTTCCTTGACTGTCATACCTATAAAATAACCTAATATTCAGCTCAATATATATTTGACTGATGCAGGCAGAGGTACCCAATTTTACTGAACTAATATCAAATCATGCATTTGTTGTACTATATGCTGAACCTTTTTGTAACTTAGACAATATTTTTAAGAAGTCATAATGGTATATTTGACCCTTACCACAAAATATATCTGTGGCAGGTCATGTCTAGTCCTTTAGTGATAAATTACTCAATACAAATATAGAGAATATGCAAATGGTATTTTAACCAAATTTAGGGGAAAAAAGGATTATTAGAGTCTCTACCCAAATTATTTTTTAAATTGTTGATAAAAATTAGATTCATAGAAGACAAGGGTCACACGGTGTATTTTCAAAATGCCCCCTTTCAGACGAAATCGACGTTATTCAATTCCTTTCGGATGTAGCAACGCTCACTTCCGGATATTTTAATGGCAGCTGATGCAGCGGTAAAGTCAACATTGATTTATTTTGGTTCTTTTGAACCTCATTAGATGTGTTCTGTCTAATAAAAAGAAGTTCACGGAAGATCGAATTTATTTCTCTTTTGATTTACATAATTTATTTTTTTGTAGATACTGTCATTGTAACGTAATCAACGTCACAGTTTTGTTAGTCGTTGATCTTTCTACGATATCTTCACTTTGAAAGTTGTATTTTTCCTTTTAGATAAATATTTCGTGGGAAAATAAAACACTGTTGATTAAATATCGGATTTATTCAATACAAGTAAGTGCAGAAATGAATGAAAACTATTTAAACCCATTTTAAAGACACTTAATAATCATAATGTCCGACAACGAATCCTTTCAGCTTCTGGAAACGACACCTTTCGGATTTAAATCAGATTTCTGTTAAATCAAACCTTTTACTTGAATACATCTAGCTGTCTAGAAACAAACTACATCTTCCGCTAAACATGTGACGTCATTTTGTTTAAGTGTCCTTTATTTAATAAGGAGAGAGAAACTGTGTTAAATAAGATTTATAAAGATAACCAGAACCTCCTAAATTTATCAGATAAACAAAAATATTTATGGATTTTAACAAATGAAAACAGATCCATATTATTCAAACTTTGTAATTTGCTGGTTATTGGATTTGGGATAAGATCTAGAAAAATTCTTGATAACAGGAGTTCATAGCATAAACTGCATCATCAGCCCTACATGTCATATAGAATAATTATATCTATGTTGTATTTACTTTTATATTTGTTGGCTTTTCTTTCTATACATTGTATGTGTTATCTGTTTATGCCCCTTGTGGGCCCAAAATTGGATGAATAAAATCTTATCTTATCTTTACCAGAT
>MJUT01031575.1:67610-83313 GCA_002080005.1 Gigantidas platifrons
GCATTTAATTTGCCTAGTCACCCTGATCATAAATATATATGGTTTAGGGGTGGGGATCTCAACCATTAAAAAGTTCACTTCAGGTAGGGGGTGGGGTATGACCCCCCTCCCCCGGGGGCCTGAGCTATAAGGCATTTAATTTGCCTAGTCACCCTGATCATAAATATATACGGTTTAGGGTGGGTATCTGATCACATTTTTTGTATACATATTCATTTTAACTGTATTATACTAAAGTAAATTATGTCAATATTTAAATATAGTTATCTCTTTCCACAGATTAAATTGGAGTTATCTTTCTTTCCACAGAAAACAGATTTAGAAGATCTTTGAAGTTATTTCCCATAGGGTCAAATGTTAAACTTTGTCCCCCAGTGACGGCCATTTTGGACTTCAGATCAGCACCAAAAACATAATTTTGGTAGAGGACCATCCAAGGAACATTTCTGCAAGAGATCATTTTTACTGACATTGTGGCTTCTGAGAAGAAGATCTTTGAAGGTATTTACCATAGGGTCCAATTTTAAACTTCATCCTGCTGAGGCGGCCATCTTGGATTTTGGATATGCACCAAAAACATAATTTTGGTAGAGGACCACCCAAGGATCCTTCACACCATACAACAATTCCATTGGCTGTGTAGTTTCTAACAAGAAGATCTTTGAAAATTGAGCCAATCAAAACACATTATTGGCCCTGGCCGCCATGTTGAATTCCTGATCGAAACAAAAAACATAAATTTTATAGAGGACCTCCTGATGCACATTCCTGCCAAGGTTGGTTCCATTTGGCTCAGTGGTTTCTGAGGAGAAGATTGAAATGTGAAAAGCTAACGACGGACGACGACGACGACGGACGCCAAGTGATGGCAATAGCTCACCTGACACTTTGGGTCAGGTGAGCTAAAAATTTGATGAAGAAAAGGGCAATAACTCCAAACAAAAAGTATTAAAATTTTGAAAATTTGATGAAAAAAGGGCAATAACTCCAAAATGGGTAATGGGATTTACCTTAAAATTGCAAGGTATGTAGATCTTGACATGCTGCATATTTTTGCAATTTAAACATAACCTTTATCTCTTATAGTTTTTGAAATATAAGACGAAAAGTATTAAAATTTTGAAAATTTGATGAAAAAAGGGCAATAACTCCAAAATAGGTAATGGGATTTACTTCAAAATTGCAGAGTAGGTCGATCTAGACATGCTACATATTTTTGCAGTTTAAATTTAACCTTTATCTCTGATAGTTTTTGAAACATAAGACGAAAAGTATCAAAATTTCAAAAATTTTATGAAAAAAAGGGCAATAACTCCAAACGAAAAGTATTAAAATTTTGAAAATTTGATAAAAAAAGGGCAATAACTCCAAAATGGGTAATGGGATTTACTTCAAAATTGCAGGGTAGGTAGAGCTTGACATGCTGCATATTTTTGCAATTAAGCTTAACATCTATCTCTTATAGTTTTTGAAATATGACGAAAAGTATTAAATTTTTCAAAATTTGATGAAAAAAGGGCAATAACTCCAAAATGGGTAATGGAATTTACTTCAAAATTGCAGGTTAGGTAGATCTTGACATGCTGCACATTTTTGCAATTAAACTTAACCTCTATCTCTTATAGTATTTGAAATACAAGACAAAAAGTATTAAAATTTTAAAAAATTTGATGAAAAAAGGGCAATAACTCAAAAATGGGTAATGGGATTTACTTCAAAATTGCAGGGTATGTAGAGCTTGACATGCTGCATATTTTTGCACTTTAAACTTCACCTTTATCTCTTATAGTTTTTGAAATATAAGACGAAAAGTTTTTGAAATTTAAAAAAAATTGATGAAAAAAAGGCAATAACTCCAAAAGAGGTAATGGGATTTACTTCAAAATTGCAGGGTAGGTAGATCTAGACATGCCACATATTTTTGCAGTTTAAACTTAACCTTTATCTCTTATAGTTTTTGAAATATATGACGAAAAGTATTAAAATTTTGAAAATTTGATGAAAAAAGGGCAATAACTCCAAGATGGGTAATCAAATTTTCTTCAGAATTGCAGGGTAGGTAGATCTTGATATGCTGCACATTTTGGCAGTTTCAACTTATCATCTATCTCTTATAGTTTTTGAAATAAAGAACGAAAAGTATTAGAATTTTCAAAATTTGATGAAAAAATGGCAATAACTCCAAGATGGGTAATCAGATTTTCTTCAAAATGACAGGGTAGTTAGATCTTGCCGTGCTGATCATTTTTGTAGTTTCAACTTATCATCTATCTCTTATAGTTTTTGAAATAAAGAACGAAAAGTATTAAAATTTTGAAAATTTGATGGAAAAAAGTGCAATAACTCGAAGATGGGTAATCAGATTTACTGCAAAATTGCAGGGTTGGTAGATATTGACATGCTGAACATGTTTGCTGTTTCAACTTATCATCTAACTCTTATAGTTTTTTAAATAGAAAATGAAAAGTATTAAAATTTGAAAATTTGATGAAAAAACAGCAATAACTCCAAGATGGGTAATCAGATTTTCTGCAAAATTGCAGGGTTGGTAGGTCTTATCATGCTGAACATATTTGCAATTCAAACTTATCTTCTATCTCTTATAGTTTTTGAAATAAAAAACGAAAAGTATTAAAATTTAGAAAATTTGATGAAATAAAGGGCAATAACTCCAAGATGACTAATCAGATTTTCTTCACAATTGCAGGGTAGGTAAACCTTGATATGCTGAACATGTTTGCAGTTTCAACTTATCATCTATCTTTTACAGTTTTTGGAATAAAGAGCGAAAAGTACTAAAATTTTGAAAAATTGATGAAAAAAAGGCAATAACTCCAAAAGAGGTAATGGGATTTACTTCAAAATTGCAGGGTAGGTAGATCTAGATATGCCACATATTTTTGCAGTTTAAACTTAACCTTTATCTCTTATAGTTTTTGAAATATAAGACGAAAAGTATTAAAATTTTGAAAATTTGATGAAAAAAGAGTAATAACTCCAAGATGGGTACTCAAATTTTCTTCAGAGTTGCAGGGTAGGTAGATCTTGATATGCTGCACATTTTGGCAGTTTCAACTTATCATCTATCTCTTATAGTTTTTGAAATAAAGAACGAAAAGTATTAAAATTTTCAAAATTTGATGAAAAAATGGCAATAACTCCAAGATGGGTAATCAGATTTTCTTCAAAATGACAGGGTAGTTAGATCTTGCCGTGCTGATCATTTTTGTAGTTTCAACTTATCATCTATCTTTTATAGTTTTTGAAATAAAGAGTGAAAAGTATTAAAATTTTGAAAACTTGATGAAGAAAGGGCAATAACTCGAAGATGGGTAATCAGATTTACTGCAAAATTGCAGGGTTGGTAGATCTTATCATGCTGAACATGTTTGCAATTAAAACTTATTATCTATCTCTTATAGTTTTTGAAATAAAGAACGAAAAGTATTAAAATTTTGAAAATTTGATGGAAAAAAGGGCAATAACTCCAAGATGACTAATCAGATTTTCTTCACAATTGCAGGGTAGGTAAACCTTGATATGCTGAACATGTTTGCAGTTTCAACTTATCATCTATCTTTTATAGTTTTTGAAATAAAGAGCGAAAAGTACTAAAATTTTGAAAATTTGATGAAAAAAGGGCAATAACACCAAGATGGGTAATAATTGCAGGGTATGTAGATCTTGACATGCTGAACATTTTTGCAGTTTCAACTTATCATCTATCTTTTATAGTTTTTGAAATAAAGAGCGAAAAGTTTTAAAATTTTCGAAATTTGATGGAAAAAAGGGCAATAACTCCAAGAAGGGTAATCAGATTTTCTTCAAAATTACATGGTAGTTAGATCTTGCCGTGCTGATCATTTTTATTCCATGTCAGATTTCTCATATCATTAACGGTTTTTGAGTTATTACCAAAAACGCACAATTTTACCATATGTTCTATTTTTAGTAACAGCGGCCATGTTGGTTGGTGCACGGCTTCACTGGACACAATTTTGAAACTAGACACCTTAGAGACGATTCAGACAAAGTTTGGTTCCAATTGGTCTGGTAGTTTCAGAGGAGTAGATTTTTGAAAAAATTTACGATGTACGACGACGGACGCCAAGTGATGGCAATAGCTCACATGACCCTTCGGGTCAGGTGAGCTAAAAAGGGAAATAACTCCAAAATGGGTAATAGTATTTACTTCAAAAGTGCAGGGTAGGTAGATCGTGACATGCTGCACATTTTTGCAATTTAAACTTAACATCTATCTCTTATAGTTTTTGAAATATAAGACGAAAAGCATTAAAATTTTAAAAATTTGATGAAAAAAGGGAAATAACTCCAACATGGGTAATGGCATTTACGTAAAAATTGCAGTGTAGGTAGATCTTGACCTGCTGCACATTTTTGCAATTTAAACTTAATATCTATCTCTTATAGTGTTTGAAATAAAGGACGAAAAGCATTAAAATTTTGAAAATTTGATGAAAAAAGGGAAATAACTCCAAAATGGGTAATGGAATTTACTTCAAAATTGCAGTGTAGGTAGATCTTGACATGCTGCACATTTTTGCAATTTAAACTTAATATCTATCTCTGATAGTTTTTAAAATAAAGGACGAAAAGCATGAAAATTTTTAAAATTTGATGAAAAAAGGAAAATAACTCCAAAATGGGTAATGGTATTTACTTACAAATTGCAGTGTAGGTAGATCTTGACATGGTGCACATTTTTGCAATTAAACTTAATATCTATCTCTTATAGTTTTTAAAATATAGGACGAAAAGTATTAAACTTTAAAAAAAAAATGATGAAAAAAGGGCAATAACTCCAAAATGGGTAATGGTATATTTTCTTTTAAATTGCAGTGTAGGTAGATCTTGACATGCTGCACATTTTTTCAATTTAAACTTAACATCTATCTCTCATAGTTTTTGAAATAAAGGACGAAAAGTATTAAAATTTATAAAATTTGATGAAAAAAGGGCAACAACTCCAAGATGGGTAATCAGATTTACTTCAAAATTGCAGGGTTGGTAGATCTTGCTGTGCTGATCATTTTTATCCCATGTCAGATTTTTTATATTATTAACGGTTTTTGAGTTATTACCCAAAAACCTTCAATTTTACCATACAGCACGAACAGCGCGATTTAGCAAGAAACCACTGTCGGCCGACGTTGTTGAAATCACGAAAATGTCGGTGAAATTTGAAAAAAATGCGGTGTTAACACCGCGAAATGTCCGAGAAAAACCGAACACGGTGTTTTTGGTGATTTACTATAAAACGCCGCCAAAACACTGACATCGACGATTAAATGCCGCGAAATAAAGAAATGGATATTAACCTTTATTTGTACATTTGTATGTTCTTGAGATTTGTATAACTGTCATTTTTGATAATATGAGTGATTCATTCATAATTATTTTCTTTTTCAGGTGTGCAAACTGTCATCATCTTTTCGTTCTTTAATTCTGATATTTGCTTTTGTTTTAATCTATTATGTTAAGAAAACAATGTGCAAACGTTTAGTATTATGTGATCATTACCATTTATAAGTTTGTATTGTATTTTTTAATTAAAATAAACTTGAACTTTTGAATGCAAGCTTGGTATCCCGAGTTAATTTGTGGGTTCTGAACTGGTGTAGTTGAGTTGATTTGTGGCTTCAAAGTGGGTGATAGCTAATTGTAATCAAAGCTAATTAAGATCAATCAAAAACTATTCAGATACGTGTTCTATACATGTTGCATGTGTGTCTAATTATTCTCCCAATCATGCTTTTTACTCAATATTCTATTGAATACATGTCTAATTACTTGGCCAATCATTTTTTTACTCCATGGTCCAACAAGAAGCCATTTCGTCATAATATATAGTTTCCCTTCTTTTCGGCAAGTTTGTTAAATACTACTAAAACATCCTGCACAAAGCACGGGGTACATGTCATAGTCCGCGTGAAATAATTATTCAAAGTTGAAGAAAAAAAAAGGTTAACCTACTAAGACATCCTGCAGAAGACACAGGATACCTGTCGTAGTCCGCGTGAAACAATTATTTAAAGTTAAAAATTTTTTTTATTTATTATTGATGAAACATATATACACATAAATTTATTCATAACCAAAGCACAAAACAATGGTCGTTATTGAAGCATACATTAAAATGTAATGTCACGATACTGAATTAAATGTTTGTTTCTTTTTCTTTTGACCCTTTTTCATGCGATTTTTTCCTGTTGATCTTGGGGGCACGGGTGCCGGGTGGCTCAATGAGTTAGGCTGTTGGATCTAACAACTCATACAAGCCTATCACCAATACGGCGTGGGTTCGCGCCCGGCTTTGTAAGTTACAAAAAAGGGGTGCACTCGACTCGCAGCCGCAAGTGTTGTTAAATACTACTAAGACATCCTGCACAAGGCACAGGATACCTGTCGTAGTCCGCGTGAAACAATTATTAAAATTCAAGAAATAAAAAAGTTAATCAACTAATACATTCTGCACAAGGCACGGGATACCTGTTGTAGTCCGCGTGAAACAATTATTTAAAGTTTAAGAAATAAAAAAGTTAACCTACATCCTGCACAAAGCACGGGACACCTGTCGTAGTCCGCGTGAAAAAATTATTTAAAGTAAAAAAAATAGTTTTATTTTTTATTGATGAAACGTATATACACATACATTTATTCAAAACCAAAGCACAAAACAATAGTCGTTTGTCCGTCAGTCGAAACACAGTAAAACTTATTGAAGCATACATTAAAATGTAATCACACGATACTGAATTAAATGTTTGTTTCTTTTTCTTTTGACCCTTTTTCATGCGATTTTTTCCTGTTGATCTTGGGGGCACGGGTGCCGGGTGGCTCAATGAGTTAGGTCGTTGGATCTAACAACTCATACAAACCTATCACCAATATGGCGTGCGTGGGTTTGCCCCCGGCTTTGTAAATTACAAAATGGGTGCACTCGACTCGTAGCCGCAAGTGATAAAGTTTACCAGTTGCTTGCCCATGGTAGGTGGTTTTCTCCGGGTACTCCGGCTTCCTCCACCACTAAAACTGGTCGCCATAATATAGCCGAAATATTGTTGATAGTGGCGTTAAAACCCCAAAAATCAATCAAATTCTGTCGATTTTGTGACTAATATTTCAGTGGTTTTTCCCCTGTTAACCATGCCTACAACTTGGATATAGACATTTAAGTCAATGTACAGCAGATACGACAGAGAGACAACATTGTATAGAGACTATATAATTGCAATAATTCAGATTATTTATTTAAAGTATTTTTATAGACCGCAATTCCCGGATAATTATTTTTCTCCATCCCCTTTTTGTCTCGAGTATATACCAGATGTATACATCACATCGGAAACTCGCATAAAAACTATACAAATCACGCAGTTTAGAGCAGTTTTTTTTTTTACAAATCTAAGCTGTCCTATATTGGAAAAGAAGGTTCATCAATGTCTCAAAATTGTTTTTACAATTCACGTTTGTACTAACACAAATAATCATATTGCAAAATTGAAGATTATATCTTTTCATGTTCGTAACAGTCAATCAAATACAATGTGCACAATTTGGGTACCATAATCTGACGTTGCATGTTTGAACTGAAATTGAAATATACAGTACGAAATAGTAAAAAAACCATTTATTTAAAAAAGTATTTATCAATGAGCGTCTGAAAAAAATATTATAGATGCGTCTCGTGATTTAATAATCAGCATCGGACATAATATTACATACCTTAGTATAAAATATTATCCGGATTATCTCATTTGACGGTTCCGGTGATTTATCATTCAATTCAAATATTTTATTGAACAAAATGCATAAATTTAATTATACGATATCAAATGGAATTTATCATTAATCGTCGGAAATAATATTACTGATGCGTCTCATGATTTAATAATCTGCGTCGGATATAATATTATGTACCTGTTTATTGTACACTAGGACACTTTTATATAGGAATGGAAAGTATTTCATTATAAAATATTTACCGTAACATAAAATTTAATATTAAATTCTTTCCACCGGATAAATTTTCAACTGAAAAAATTTCTGTCTTACATTATACACGTATGATTTTCGCCGCGGTGTTGTCACCGACATTTAGGCTCTAATTTGTATATTTTCGCGGTGAAAGTTTCACCGTAATTTCACCGACATTTTACAGTGATTTTATTACATATCACCGACATTTCACCGCGAAAAAACACCGATCAAGGTGATTTCTTGCTAAAACGTGCTGTGCGTGCTGTATGTTCTATTTTTAGTAACAGCGGCCATGTTTGCTGGCCGAATGGAACCAAATGAAGAAGTTTTATAGAAGATCTTACATAGATGCTTCCTGCCAAGTTTGGCTCCATTTGGCCAAGCAGTTTCAGAGGAGAAGATTTTTTAAACATTAGCCAATCATAAACAAGAATTGCCCTTGGCGGCCATATTTTTTGGCGGAATGGGACGAAATGAAGAAACTTTATATAGGACCTTATATAGATGTTTTCTGCCAAGTTTGGTTCCATTTGGCCCAGTTGTTCCAGAGGAGTAGATTAAAATATGAAAAAGTTAACGGACGGACGACGGACGCCAACTGATGGCAATAGCTCACCTGACCGTTTGGGCCAGGTGAGCTAAAAATCTAATGTCATTTCAATTGGCGATCATATTTATCCACTGGATAAAACTTTATCCGTACCAAATTAGACTGGACAAAGTTGTCTAGGATAAATCATATTTATCCAGTGGATAACTTTTGAACAACCACATTTATCCAGTGGACAGAAGTTGTCCAGGATAAATCATATTTGTCCAATGGATAACTTTATCCATTGTTTTGAACAACCGGGCCCTGGCCTTTGGCTCAGAGGCTCAGTACTGAGCTGAGCCTGTGTCGCTCACCTTTCATTCTGCTTTGAGGAATCTTAATACAGAACCTTCCATAGCCTATAGGTGCTTCCCACCAAATTTCGGTTCGTTTTCGCAAAGCAGTTTCAGAGAAGAAGATTTTTAGAAATCAACCAATCTAAAACAAGAACTGCTTGTGGCAGCCATGTTTGTTAATGGATCAAAGCGAAATGGCAATCTCTATTGAGGACCTTCCATAGATGCTTCTTACCAAGTTTCATATCATTTGGCCAAGCAGTTTCAGAGGAAAAGTTGTTTTGGAAATCGACCAATAAGAAACAAGAATTGCCTATGACGGCCATGTTTGTTAACGGATCAAAACAGAATGAGCAATTCCCATAGAGGACCTTCCATAGATGCTTCCTACCAAGTTTCGGTCTATTTGGCCAAGCTGTGTCAGAGTAGAAGATTTTTAGAAATCGACCAATCAGAAACAAGATTTGCCTGTGGCGGGCATCATAGTTGATGGATCGGGACTAAATGAGCATTCTTTATAGAGAACATTCCATAGATGCTTCCTACCAAGTTTTGGTTCATTAAGCAAAGTGGTTTCAGAGGAGAAGATTTTTTAGAAATCAACCAATCAGAAACAAGAATTGTCTGTGGTGGCCATTTTTGTTAACGGATTGGGACAAAATGAGCAATCTTTATAGAGGACTTTCCATAGATGCTTCCTACCAAGTTTCGGATCATTTGGTCGTGCGGTTTCAGAGGAGAAAATTTTTAGAAATAGATCAATCAGAAACAAGAATGGCCTGTGGCGGCAATGTTTGTTAATGGATCAGGACGGAATGAGCAATCTTTATACAGGACCTTCCATAGATGCTTCCTCCCAAGTTTCGGATCATTTGGCCATGCAGTTTCAGAGTTGGAGTAATGATTGTCGGAGTAATAAGTGTCGGAGTAATGACTGTTGGAGTATTGAGTGTCGGAGTAATGACATTAATGAAAGTGATGACTTTCATTCTCCTACTTCTTCACTTTTTTTTTTATAATAACCAATTATTACTTGAACTTGAAGTCAAAGAATATAACTTTTTGGGGACAATTATAAATTTTAAAGGGAGTTTTAAGACAAGTATACAAGAACTAACAAAAATAAAAGGCCGTTGGCCACTGGTCCCCCGAAGCCAAGATTATATCGTAAGATTAAATTTTGAAACTACTGTAAACTAGAGATTCAGGTGAGCTTGTATCACTCACCTGACTTATATATTTCTGAAAGGGGAACACCCAAGGACCATTTTGAAGTTAAAAAAAAAGGGGAGTAACTCTGGTTAGATTTGTTGAAAAATCATCATTATCGATCTTGACCTAGATATTCATGAGTTACACTTACATACCAAACCTAGTTTCAATCTGACTTTTTGTTCACAAGTTATAATTTGGAAACCAAAAAATCAGCAATTTTGAAGAATAAAAAGGGATGTAACTCTGGTAAGATTCGTCGAAAAATGATCGCTATCAAACTTGACATAGATATTCATGAGATACACTTACATACCAAACCTAGTTTCAATCTGACTATTTGTTCCCAAGTAACATCTGGAAACCAAATATTTAGCAATTTTGAGGTATAAAAAGGAGCATAACTCTAGTAAAAATTGTTGAAAAATTGTCATTATCGAACTTGATCTAGATATTCATAAGATACACTTACATGCCACACCTAGCTTCAATCTGACTTTTTATTCACAAGTTACAGTACACTCCAAGTGTTACGACGCTCATACTCTCAGGTCGGACATATTCCTCCCAAAATGTCCGATAAATTTGAGAGTCAACACCCTCTATCTCCGAGTATTTGGTCGGACATCGTGGGTGCACTCCGAGTATTTGGTCGGACGTTAGAGTGGATATTCATAGGTTTTTTTTTTTTACATTTCTCGAGGTGAACATGTCAAATGTGAATGTGAATGCTAGAAATATCGTAACTTTTCCGAAATCGAAACTTTTAAAATACGAGTCCAGCCCTGGCTTGGACTTCTCGAAAAATTTCGAGTTTTCTAACAAACCAACTTAAATTTGAGTAAAAACTAAAGTTTGTGTTTTTAAACTTGTGTTTGTGTGTTTTTTATGAGAAGTTTGGTTTGTAATGTCATCTGTGGGTAAAAGGATGACCCCGATGTTCATACAATAAAATAATCGAACAATGTGTCAAAACAATGTATACTGGGTTTACCTCATTCCGATGGTCTTACGGAAATACACCTTGCAAAATATACGATACCTATCGTTTGAATGCATCTGTATTCATACAAACATATTTATGCTATGAACTAATAAAAAATAGTAATATCTTTTTAAAAGAGGAGTTTTAATCTTGTGTTCAAGTTATCGATTGTTGACAGTTCTCCGATGGGACCCTTTTTGTTACCTTAACCTCGTTTCGATGTACTGGGAATTCCCTGTTATGGAGAGCCATTGCCATTGGGGCTAATATGCTTGACTGCTTTGGCGGGTTATTTATATCAGATATATTTGAACCAAATAAAAGATTTTTTTTTATTATTTTAAAAATTCTGTATAGCACACTTAGATGGAAAAAAAGATATGATTGCATAAAATGTGAAAAAACAGCAATTGATTTTTATTTAATTGTTTGGGATTAAATTTTATGCACTTTTTGGCAATTTTCATTTTATATTTCACATATTTTAAGAGTTGGAAGAAACTTATGATGGTATAATTCCAAAAAACAACACTTGATCTTTTTTTCTAACGTTGTTCACTCATGCCGTATATAGCTTTAACTCTGGTCGTATTATCGAAAAACAACAAATTTTCATAATTGTTAATCTGGTTTTCCATAGTTTATTCCTGCGCACAACCGTAAGTGTAACTTTATTGTCATTGGTAACTAGGAAGCTGGATAGCAAACGAACACAAAACAGTTTTCACATGTTCAATAAACGATATCTAAGTTGTTTTTTAAGATTTATCAAATGAGATGGCATATAAGGGTGAAGGAGAAATTGAGATTTATTATTATATATAATAAAACGGCAAAAGCATACCTGAAATGCAAGCATTTCCAAAAAGTAGGTGATGTAAACAAAGCATGTCGTCAGTGAAACGTGATCTGCATCCTCTGACCGGCAACTACGTAAACGGAGGTACGCAAAGCACAAAAAGAAAATGCATCGGAACGAGGTATAACACGGAATGAGGTGAAGACAGTATATCACTTTGTGCAGTTTTATTAACATACCTTTAAACTGTGTTTAATTAATAGTACACAAATTATGTGATCGTCTCTGTCCAGTAAATTTTCAATCATCAGATCATGTCAGGATATTTACAAGTGCCGACAGAGTTCACCTGTGTTGATTTTTTCAAGTCATGGTTATTATGTTATTTGTTCCTATTGACCAATTCAAATGTAGAACAATCTAGTTTTAACGAAATCGATAATTATTTTCCAGTATATTTAGTATAAAAAGCTTGTTCTCCACGATTGTGTGAGATGTCATGCGACCGCCATTTTTTCCCTTCAACCTCGTGCACAGGCCGTGGTCAGGGGATTATAGTATAGGGGAAGGAAACACGTTATACGAACTGCGGAAGATTTCCGTTCGAGGTTTTTCTCATTTTTCATTGTGAAGTATACTATAATTATTCGGTAGGGAGGTGCATTCGGAATATATCTTCCAACTGAAAAATCACGCGAGAAACGGTGTTTGTAAATCTCATTGGTCAACTACTGGGTTTATTTTGTAAGGATGACCTTTGAACTGATTATTATTACTATGGGAAGGCGCGGCCTTTGAAGAGGACGGAAATATATTTGAATAAGTGAAATGTTAAAAATAGCTTCACAGAAACTTAAATGAAGTTTTTGGAATAATAAAGAATGGAAAATTACGAACTATATTAAAAAAAAGATCCGTATCTAAATATTGATAATTTTCAGTAAAAGAAAAAACCTCGTAATAAGTGACATCAAGGATTTACTATATAAATCCTTGGTGACATATAAGTGCTAATTTTAAAGCAATGCAGAAGTTTAAAATTTCTGAATAAATATATTCCTGAACAATAACCATTAATATTCAAATGATACTTTTTTTCTTTAGGCAATTGTACTGTCTGTCCTTCGATTTGCATATTCTGATGGGAGAAACACATTAGCGCGACATTGCAAGATACCGCGACATTTTTCCTCTTTTTATGTCGACATTACCGCGACATTTTTTTCTTTTAAAATGGTTTCTAGAACTCATTAACGCTACATTTATAAACTGCCTTCAAGATATATACATTTGTACATGTATGATGAATACATGTTCAATGATTAAATAATTTAACACATATGGAACATATCAGGGAATTGGCATAGTTAGTAGAATGTGGAAGATTTCGCGAATGTTTGGGTAATAATCGGGTCGTCAAAATTAAAGCATCGAATAGGGGGGATAGCTTGTCTTTAAGATCTTGACAGAACATACTCCAGTGGTGGATTTCCTGTTGGAAAGTTGCATGTTGGGGTAGGTCGGGACTGTTCCAGTCAAATACCCTCACAATTTCTGCTGGTGTCATTGTTTCAATTGTCGGCTAATGGTTACGAATTATTAATATCCGTTAAGGTGTTGCGTTTGTCCATTATTTTTATTTTTTTACCAGGCAATTGCCTCGGTTGCCTCAATGGATGCTACGCCTTTGTATGGTATAAGCCTGCAATTTTGCTTGTCCTAAGCCAGTGCTCATGCAGATGTTGCAAATTTGTCGTGACGATTTTGTATTACCCCAAATTTAAACGATTGCCTTTGTCTTACGGCAGTGTTTATAATAAGGTAGATCGTGTATCTCCTCAATTATCATTTGGACACCAGATATCCTGTTAAACAAGTAGTGATTTGTATATTGATAGCTATTTTGGAATGGCCCGGTTAGTATGTGTGATATATATCAACGCATACACATGATGGAATTGTAAATGGCCAAATTTTGTGGATGCTGGTGCTCCTTTTCGACTTATATGGTTCATCCGGTATCCTGTATACACAACCAATTCATTTATCGTCTGACAAGAAGATTTTGAAGATACCAAAGGGGTAATCCTAAAATAAAAGAACAAACAACATCTACATAACATTACACATAAAACTAAAGATATTATAACACGAACAGTCAACACTGCTAAAAATCAGAAGGGTAAGCAGTTCCTGCTACACTAGTGGTACCGGTGTGTTACTCTAGTTACAAAACAGTTTACTTGAATTCGTGACTATGCTTGATATGAACAGATTCAGATTGTTCAAATTTTGATGGGAAATTATACCAGAGGCTCAGTGGGCTGAGCCTGTGTCGCTCACCTTTCATTCTGCTTTGAGGAAACTTAATACAGAACCTTCCATACTAGGTGCTTCCTACCAAATTTTGGTTCATTTGGCTACTCAGTTTCAGAGAAGATTATTTAGAAATCCACCAACCAGAAACAAGAATTGCCTATGGTGGTCATGCTTGTTGACGAATTGAGCAATTTCTATAGAGGACCTTCTCATAATGTCTCCTACCAAATTTCATTTTATTTGGGAAAATGGATTCAGAGGAATTTTTTTTAGACATCTTCTAATCAGAAACAAGAATTGCCTTTGACGACCATGTTTGTTAGCGGATCAGAACTACCGGTAAATGAGCATCATTTTTAGAGGACCTCCAAAGGGTGCTTCCTACCAAGTTTCGATTCATTTGACTAAGTGGTTTCAGAGGAGAAGATTTTTTAGAAATCAACCAAGCAGAAACAAGAATTGCCTGTGGCAGCCATGTTTGTAAATGAATAAGGACAAAATGAGCAACCTTTATAGAGTACCTTCCAAGAATGCTTTCTACCAAGTTTTAGTTCATTTGGCTCAGAGGTTTCAGAGAAGATTAAAATGTGAAAAATTAACTGATGACAGATGTCAAGTGATGGCAAAAACTCTCATTGCCTTTGGCAAGGTGAGCTAATAATAAGGGTTCTTTTTTTTTTGGTACCACCATATAAAATTGTGTAGGGAAATTTTCAGTTTTCATTTATGTTATTTTTGAACTCATTAACATAACTAGCACTAATCTACAAACATGTCATTGTTACAGCCATGTAAAATACTTAATACTAGTATGTTAAACAAGACCAGGGGGCGCTGTAGTTGTGATCATATGGTAATTGTTTACACTGTTGGTCAGTAGATTATGCTAATACAATACAACTGACATTCACGATTTAGCTGACACTATTGCTGAAAGTTCATAAACCAAACAATTAGAAAGTACAATTGTCATAATTCACACACGATGAGAAATCTTTAGGCATATTATTGTACTCTCAAGACTCACACATGATATGATACCGTTGGGCAGATTATTGTACTGTCACTACTCACATATGATGCGAAATAGTTGTGCAATAGATTATATTGTTATTGAGATCATAGGCTTTGGCTATGGTGTTTAACACCACTATCAACAATAGTTCAGCTATATCGTGACGGTCAGCTGCATTGGTGGAGAACACCGGAGTACGTGGCGAAAACCACCGACCCGTCGTAAGTCACTGACAAACTTTATCACATAATATTGTATAGAGTACACCTTGCCATGAGCGGAAATAAAACTCACAACGCAGCAGGATGTAGAGATTTACTGAGATAATAATAATAACAAATCTGTCTTGGTACCTTATTGGACGTTAAAAGACAACAAACAGTGTGTTTTATTATGATACTTGCGGAAGAGATTTGTTTCTGAAAAATACAATATGGTTGTATAATCTTGATCAACTTCCAACACTAAATATTGACAAATCAAA